>OY720458.1:11227729-11447729 GCA_963082715.1 Harpalus rubripes
TGTATCACCAATCCACGTCCATTTCGTTTTCTTAATCGTTATCTCCATTGGCTCCATATTACATCTTCTACATGGTTCTTCATTTGGATAATAGATTTTTAGTATTCTTCTAAGGCACTTGTTTGTGAAAGTTTAGATAGTGTTTATGGTTTTTACATTTGTTGTCCAAGTTGCCGAAGTATACAAAAATATACTTTTTATGTTGCTATTAAAAATTCTAATTTTATTCTTTAATGAATTTTCATTCGATTTCCATATTTTCCATAACATGTTGAAGGCAACGTATCTCGTCTAATACATTCCCTAGATAATTAAATTGGGTCACTTTTTCTATTTCGTCTTCTTCTACTTTGATCTTTATATCTTGTGTTTCATAATATTTATTAGTTTACATTTCTGTACATTCATCCTTAATCCTACTTTTTCTGCAATGTTTTTCAGTTTTGTCGTTTGCTTTAGTTAGTTACATTTGTACCTATTAAGCATATGTCGTCGGCAAATTCTAAATTCTCCAGTTATTTCCCAAATTTCCAATTTATTCCACTTTTATTGTCTGCCACTTTCTCCATTATATAGTCTGTGATTATTAGAAAAGCATTATCATTATACAGTTTAATTCTATCGAAATACAAAATAGAAAAAATGAATTTTCAGACTTATTCATACACTTTAATATTCTTCAAGAATTTCTTGGATATATGTTTTAAAATTTCCTGAATCATGTATTTTTGTCAGTTATTTTATATATTTAGATAAAACTACAATTATTAAGTAAAAATGTTCATGCTTATGTATATAATTAAACTAAATAGATGTAGGCTGTCTTTAGTTTAGCACTAGAACCGTCCAATCAAAGAGAGATAAAATATTACACAATTTATCTTCCAGTGACCGAAAAATTCCAGTCTAAATCGTATACTTCCTAATAACAAAAAACAAACAAAAATGGACTCACTTTTTACTCATAATTAAAATATAAACTTAAATCTAAGCTTCCTGGTATACCGTGAGTTTCGGCTAAGACACAATATTACTATGGATATTAGTTACATATACTCTATCGGTCCAGATAAAATGCAACATAGGCTGTCAAATTTGTCAATGTGAAATGAACTTGTCATCATAATTTACTGATTTATACATAACTTAAGAATGTAATAAGAGCAGTATCAATAAAAAATCAATATATGTATTTCAAATAACATATTACAACATATTTTCAAAAACTGCACCATTAACAAGTAAATAAGTAATATTTGATTAAAAATGCAAATTGCAAGCAAATTGCCACAGGTTACACCACACTGATGAGCACCAAATACTGCGAAACGCGTCTGTGGTTACTAGTTGCGCTGGCCAGCTTCTGACTTCCATAACGAAGTGTCAAAAATGTTATACAATTTGATCCTTCGTGATAGAACTAATAGATTACTAAAACGATAGTTGACGAAATTCCATAATTCCACCATATTCCGTCGTATGCTGCCAGATTTTAGCATCTCAACTGTCTAATCAAGGAGTCAAAATATTAAATTCACATTTGTCCTCCATGACCAGGCAGATAGAAAACTAAAATAAAGATTGAAGAGTTGAATATCTAAGCTATAACATAAACTTTTATTATTGGTAATATTTTATTGGAGTGTGCTCTGCCAATAAACCTTTTTGCCAATTTTCTTTATTCCAATAAGTTATAAATAATTAAACTATAAATTCAAACTTAACTAGAAATGGATTTATCGATATTTTCTTCTACTGATAAAATAGAAGCCTTCCCATATTTTGTATAGATACATAGCAAATGTATCGATACATTCACGATATTATTTAATTTTTTTAAATTTAAATTGACAATGCTTGCTTTGTATATCTTTAATGATTTGAGACTAATTTTATTATTTTATTGCAATTTTTTATTTCAATTAATGATATTACAATCAAAAAACAAAAACACACCGTTTTAGACAAAAAATAATGGAGAAACGTATATCTATTCACCTGGGTCAGAAACATAAAATAAAGATTTTATAAAAATTTGTCGATACAAAATCGATATATCGTATTGATAAGCCCATCTCTTTTATTTAACCTCTGATCATACACATACATTTTCACGAGTTACATCTAATTAGTTCTTAGATTCAAACTTCAAACTGGGTGGTGCATAAGTTAGCCTCTAAAAACCCAGTCACAAAGTGCCAAAAATTATATTTAATTTGATCCCTCGTGACTGAACTAATAGAACGCTAAATATATATAGAAGAAATAACTTACTGCAATCCTTTTTCAAATTTTTTCTGATATGTATTCTCCAAATTTCGTAATTCTTTTCTTACCTTCATCTTTGCCTTAAACCGAGGGGTATGGTTTATCTCAAGATATTTGCAAATCTACCTGCCTTCGTAATGACGCGGTGCACCGCAAAACAGTATGGTATCTACAGTCGTATGCGTCAGGGGAGGATTAGCAAAATTTGGGAAAACGATGAAGCGGTACTTTATCAAAATCCTGCTAATTAAAATAACTGCATTTATTTACCATTTGTGAAAATTTTGTGTAATGTCATTCGAATGTAATTTGTTGACTTGTTCAGTTGTGGTTGTAAGCAAATTCAGACGAAATTACAGCAAAAAATGTGGCGACCATGGGACGAAGAAACTTTAGTTTTGTCGGATAAAGAGTGTTCTCACGAGACAAGTAGAAAACATAAACGTGCACACTTATCGGACTGCTGTAAACAAATTAGTTTAAATGTATATAACTCTTTAAAAAGTAGTGAAAGTGATAATACTCTCATTAAAAAAACGGCAGAATTAACTAATGTGAATTATGCCACTGTACGACGAATTGTTTTATATGGAGTTAAATCAAAAAGACGAAGACGTGAGTCCGGTAAAGTGCGAGTACTGAGTGAGTTTGAAATTGATGTCATCCGCCATAAACAGCTGGGGATTCATGATGTACACGTCTCGGGATGTACGATGATTTTTTCGGGATTTCCAGGAATTCCAATCAATGTCCAGGATTTATGCGGCGTTCCAAGGATTTTTGGGGATTTCCGGGGATTTATATAGAATTCCTGGGATTTATCAGGATTTAAAAGGGATGTCTAATGTAGAAAATTGAATGATCGAGTAACTAATCATTATTTCGCAATGTGAATAAACTATAAACATTAATTCCAGAATTTTTTCTAATTTAAACAGGAATATAAAGGAGTTTACTGGCATAAAGTTCACAGTATAAAATACCTTACATGACGCAATATTGAGTACGAAAAATCTTGGTATGGCTTTAGAAGAAAATAACAAAGCACAGAAGTTATGTATGATGACGCACGAGAACAGCAAATAGTAGATATCTAACGATTTTGAGCAAGAGTCAGTACCAGACAATGCATTGATGTAATGTTTTTTTCTTTCTTACAATTACCAATCTAAAGGCCCGTCCATATGCTATATAACAAGTTAAACCACGTTTTGTGACATATTAAAGAAATTTCTATAAATAGCAAAATATTGTGTTTATAGAAATGTTATATATTATAGCTTTGGGAGCGGTAAAGGTCAAAAAAATGTTCTAAAACAGACCTATTATAACACGTTTACACTTAAAAACTCGCTTGAAAACAATATTTAACAACATTTTAAAAAAGTTCAGTTGAACTAATCGTGTATGCGGTTGTACAGTTTCTTTGGTTATACCTATGTGTATGCAAATAAATAAAATGGGCAAAAGTATCTATAGACATATTTAAAGAAAAATGAGTTTTATGGGTCACAAAAACAAAACTTTGTTTTATATCATAAATTACTACATATTATACAGTATGAATGGGCCTTAAGGAGAGCTATATTTTTGTTATTAGTTGTATTTTTGTTTTGTAACTTATATTAGATTAAGTAATATGTTGTTCATCAGACGTAAGAATTATTATTTTGTAAATCCACTGAAGTAAAAAAAAAAGATTAATTCGTGTAAGGATGTAGGAGGATGTAGTGGGATTTCCAATGATTTAATAAGATTTAGAAGAATATATAAGGATTTATAGGATGTATATGGATTTTAATGAGGATGTACAAGGATTTCTTTGAGTATTTAGGATTTATCCTTTAGAAAGGATCTATGGTGTACACATTTTTGCCTGGTGTTTACCCTACGTGTTATTATTATTTGTAAATTTTGATTTATTTTTCACATTAAAACTTTGAGACTACGTAATCAGATATATTGGTTACCAAAATTTAAATCCAGCAAAGATAAAAACAGTTAGCAGATGAATGGATTACCAATTACCATAACATTTAAGTGTGTTTATTCATACAAATTTCGGGTGTTTCCTATAACAAACGTAATTAACATTAGTCAATAATAGTTTTAATTTCAACTTAATGTAAACGTTGTACCAAAATATTCGTCTCTTTTACATCAAATTAAAATCAGTATTATATATTGATTTTAATTTGATTTTTATTTAATTCCCAATTAAAATATTGGTGCAACCGAGCATTAGATTTAATATATTTTAAAACAATGAAATATATAGAAAACAAATATACTAAAATATAGTTCATAATAATTATTTTTTAAGAGGACGAAACAGCAACGGAGCAATCAGGATTCCTAAATTGAAAACAAAAGAGGGGTGAAGAGCTATGCCGCCTGCCGCCGCCTGTTGGCACATTTCCGAAACAATTTTTCCGCTCGGCCTGAACGTTTTTAATTCCCAATTCACGGCATAATTAAAGCGTACGGCGCTTGTTATTTTAAATTCGTGACGTTAATATCTGTTATATGTGTATGTTGGTTGCATGGTTGCTCGCTGCTAGCTGCAGAACTACTGTACACTGTACCGACACCGGCCCCATGTGCGATAGGTGGATTGCATACGGTATTTGTTGATGACCTGACAAAACCGAACCAAATATTCGTTATTTTACACTCATTTATAAATATGACAAAAAGTTTTCCCTATTTGTCAATTATGTTATTCATTCATTCAGTACTCAAATACATATATTTCATTCACAACTTATATAATTGATTTAGAACTGTAACAAATAATAATATAACTATGTATAAAGCTGCATCACTAAAATTTACTATTAAAACTTTGATAGACATATAAATTGTAATGAATTTCTATACTTTGTTTTTCATATGAAAATTGATCTAAATTGAAAGAAATGAGTAGTTTTATAAACTTTGTTATTCATTAAGACGTAATACTTTTCTTAATATTTAATGATGTAAATATTAGGCTCATTTTGTTCTCAAATGGAAATGGAGTTCTCTAATAATGTCATGCAAAAAAAATATTCGTTTTTTTGTTTAAATCAAACAAGCATAGTCTAATTTATCGATCTGTATGAATAAATTATCTTTTATTTGCATTTTTTTTTTGTATAAAATCATTTTAAAGTGTGACATTTTTAAAAAGTTGCAAAAAACCAGCCATGTTGTGACGTCAGCGTTTCACACTGCAAATTCAGACTCATTTCATACAGCCAAATATATAAACTATAAATTGAGAATTACATATCAAAATATTTGATAGAAATGCTATAATATATTAATATAACATCATTCTATTCATATTTATAAATATAATTTTCATTTGACCTGAAGTTATCCACGTATCCCTTAGCTGCTGGTCATTAGTCATTCGTTTTTACTTTTTCGTCTGATTAACATTTGTCTACGTTGTTCGTTGCGTATTCTCAGTAACTGTTTTTCGAGTTGTGTTTTTTTTTGTTTTTTTTTTATTCATTCATAACCTCTGTACTGACCACAGTACTGACTGTCCATTTCTTTCTGTGTTCAGTTGTAATTTTCGTTAACAAAATGTGGGAAGGGACGAGGCGGAGAAAATCAGCCGCGTTTTGAACTATGTTATTTTTAATTGCATTTTTTTCAGTATTAAAGATCGATTTGAGGAAAAATAAAAAATACGGGTCTATTATTTTTCATTTCTCTATCAATTAAAGTTAAATATGAAAAATCGTACATGACCTCATTGGAGTCAACTAGTGATGGGTCAATTCCCGAAATTGAATGTTGAGGAAAAAATTCCCAAGTAATTTCAAACATTTCGTAGCACCACAATATTAAGTCACAAACATGCAAAGCAAAATAGCAGGCGCCAAAGTATATTCTCTAAAATAAAATTTCAAAAAAAAAATCCGGGAAAAAAGTCAAGATATTTTTCCCTGCAAATCGCAGTTGCAGGAGTTTTCCCGGGAAAAAACAAAATTCACTAGAGTCAACACACATAAATTGATCTATTTCAACACTTCTAGAAATATATAAATATAGTTGGAGGAAGCAAACTATGAAACTCATTATAGAATCTGCCAGTTGGCCGTTATAAAGTTTTATGGGGCTTGTGGTTAGGGTTCCTGGAGACAGGTAGATTTTTCTGTCCTGGACCGTACCCGAAATTTGCGTTCAAGATGTTACCTAATTAAATGTACTTCTTAACATTAATTTGTAAAGTGACAAGAGATTAAAATATTATATGATGTTTCCTAATTTCTATTCATTTAATTCTATATTCAAATAATAATGCGTTTTACATTTCTTCGAACATCAATTTATAAATTGAAAATATAAAATATTATGGGGATTACAAATTCAAGCGTAATTTTTAAATACAAACAGTTCTTGGAAATTTTCTTTTGAGGTACATGCAAAAACCTCTTTCAGTGTTGAGTGTCAAATCGAAACGTTGTTTCTAGTTTTTTTCAGTAGTGTTTGTATAAAATGTGAATATATGGAGACCCTGAGATTTTGTTTTATTGTCTTATTTATTATATAGTTTCAATTTACGAAATTTACACAAAAATTCAGTATGATTTTTTTAATACGGCCCATTACTTACCCTAAAAGTGATGCCTTCAAGTACGAATAATACTTTTAGAGGAAATTAAAAATAATCCTACTTCATAGAATTGCCAAACTAAATAGTTTAAAGATCAAGATATTTTGTTATAATGAACATAAACGAAAAATGTTTAAAATATTTTAAACGCACCCCTGTTTTGACATTCAGTTGTCCTAGTCGGCCATCTATTTTCAGCCAGACATAGTAATCAGAGCTGGGCAAAGTACCGGAAAGTAGTACTTGAAGTACAAGTACCAAGTATCTTGATGTTTTTAAAAGTACTTGAAGTACAAGTACTTTTTAGTTTCTAAAGTACTTGAAAGTACCAAGTACTTAAAAAAGTACTTGGAAATTTGGGTGCAAGTACTTTTTCAGATAATTGATATTTTTCTGATTATATGGACCTTAAAAGGTGATTGTTGACAAAAATTTCAATATGCGATATTTATTTGGTTATTTAAAACAAGAGTTCCTCGCTGGGACTGCCGAATCACCTAGCGATCTCATGACGTAAAATTGACGTCATATGATCGCCATGCGATGCGAGAAGCTGTACCGAGATGTTAGAATGACGTCATTTTTACGTTATGCGATCGTCAGGCGATACGCAAAGTCCTAGCACTGTAGTTAGGTAATACAAACATTTATGTATATGCAATATGCGCAGATTAAAATTAATTTATTTATGCCAAAAAAATTGCAAATATATCTTTACTTTCATATTATCGCTGAAAATATATTTATTAATGAAATTCACATAACACCATACCTCTGCAAAAGAAACACTGACAGACAAACAAAGTAATTCAATTTAAAGTAATTCAAATAAAATAAAATAAATATATCATCACGGCTTATTACCCATTGCTGGGTGTGCCAATCTGCTTTGTAAGCAGATATCGGTAAAGATGATATATTTGCACCGTGCGGACGCTTACCAGGCGTCCCCTCTCGGGCACTCATTGCTGGCGTGGAGAGTGCACCACAGGGGTCAATTTTGTGCCATTTAAAATTGGAAATAATTGGCGTCGGTCGGGATCGAACCCGATTCCCCAGATTCTCAACCTGACACTCAGGCACGCGGCCACGAGACTCCGTAAAGTAATTCAAGTACATTTAAAATACTTCAAGTATATATAAAATACTTCAAGTACATTTAAAGTACTTCAAGTACATTTAAAATACTTCAAGTACATTTAAAGTACTTCAAGTACATTTAAAGTACTTCAAGTATTTTTCATTGTACTTCAAGTATTTTTCCAAGTACTAAGTACCAAGTACATGTGAATAGATTTACTTTGTCAAGTACAAAGTACTATAAATAGAAAGTACTTCAAGTACAGTACTTGAAGTACTCAAAGTACTTGCAAGCCTAATAAAGTACTTTTCTTGCAAATATTGCCCAGCTCTGATAGTAATGTATCTGTGCTTTCCTAGTCCAGTATTTCATACCTGAATATTTCGTACAATTCTATTCATCTCTAGGGTTTCAAAAGAAACCACATCTATAAAATAATTTAAACGTCAACTTTCATTCGTTAGTCATACCATACCCATGTTTATATTACTTTCATGATCATTAATAGGAAATATGTAAAAGTAGATAACAATCAATTTTTAAAAAAATTCTTAAAAAACTAGGTACATATAGTATAGTCATAGTCTAAGTTTTGATTGCCACTGGCATCCTATGCCATTCAACATATCTTTCATCTTCATATAAACGCCGGTGATTCCTATCTACATTTAAACAAGTAGGTCTGTTCGTTCCGTTACTTCGCGGCAGTAAACTGTAAACGCAAAGTACTGAAACAACATGCAGACCTAAATTTTATATTCGTTTTATTTTGGTATTTTCTAAATTAATTTCCGACGATAGTAGAACGTTGAATGTAATAAAAAATTTAGAATAGAGTAAATGTGTGACATAGATAAAGTTATAGTAAAAATTCCAACTATTAAACTTTGATAGTCCCTATAAAACAGTTTTAAGGTCTAGTTTTAATAAAAAGGACCCATTTTCTAATTTGTTACTATAGTGGAGAACCGAATTGTTATTTTATGTCCAACAATAAATTTAAAAATCATGTAAAATTTTACATATTTCATTTTAAACACCATTTTAATTGTATTTTTAGTAATATTTTTTAAAATAACAAATTTTTCGCTACCCAAACAAATCTCATAACAAATAAGTATAGATATAGTTGCCTTAACATACTCAATAAAACTGATCTCATTAAATTAAATACGCGACTTGGAATAGATTTCATTAAAGTTTCCATTCCATTAAATGTAAAATAAAATCGACCCTGGTCTGGTTGTTGCGCTGTGCAGCGCTCAGAACACTGAATATACAGAGCCGGATTAAACGCTAATAAATCCATACACACTTCACTTAAGTATATAGATAATAAGTGCACATCAGGGAAGCATTTAGGGAATTTGTAACTACTAGGCTTAATCAAGGACGCTGACCCCTATAAGGGAACGGTAGACAACATGAGTAATCATCTACTGAAAGAAAAGGGAAGAGATGATTACGGAATACAAAAACTTGCTAATAATTTCAGATATACAAAATTACTTATCGTTCTATAAACTATACAGGGTGAGTCTGGGAAGACGCTCCCCCCCCCTTTAACTTTTTTATTATAAGTAATAGAAAAAAATTGCTCATATAAAAGTTTTATTATTTTACATATACTATTTGATGGCAGATGTAGATATTTTTCAGGTTTACAAGATACGACTATCAACTTTTATTTTTCAAATGGCAACCTATAATTATTTTAATAAAATAGAAACCGCCATTTTTTCTCTTTTCAACGATGTATTATTTTTTATTAATGTATTTGAAAAATTTCGAGAAAAATGAGATAATTTGGAAATATTAGAAATAATTTTTAAACAAATATTAAAGGTGGCTATGTGAAAATAAACAAAACGTAACAATGTAAAACAATTAAATTAATGTCAAAAAGTATACATTTGTTTGTTACTTAATTTAACTTATTTTGTAAACAAAAAAAAAACATTTTGAAATGTTTACGAAGAACGAATTAACTGATATGATTCTAATAATTGATGAATCGACTGGAATCATAAGAAGAGCAAAAAGAATTTACCGGGAGCGTTTTCCTAGACGTCGGCAACCGAGTTTAAGAACACTGAGAAGGATTTTTACCCGATACCTACAGATGTAGAACACATGAAAGAGCGTATTCGAAATGCTTTTCAGAATATTTCGCGAAACATGCTGGCAGATGTTCGAACACACCACGTTCAACGCTTGAATTTTTGTATTATAGAACATGGTCGCAATTTTGAACATTTGTTTTAATTTGTTTTTGTTACTAAATTTGTTGTTTAGTTTGCTAAGTTGTATAGCACTGTTACGTTTTGTTTATTTTCACATAGCCACCTATAATATTTGTTTAAAAATTATTTCTAATATTTCTAAATTATCTCATTTTTCTCGAAATTATTCAAATACATTAATAAAAAATAATACATCGTTGAAAAGAGAAAAAATGGCGGTTTCTATTTTATTAAAATAATTATAGGTTGCTATTTGAAAAATAAAAGTTGATAGTAGTATCTTGTAAACCTGACTTTATAAAAAATATCTACATCTGCCATCAAATAGTATATGTAAGATAATAAATAATATTACTTATAATAAAAAAATTAAAGGGGGGGGCGTCTTCCCAGACTCACCCTGTATACCGGATGTAATACGACAAATAAGACACATGGGATTAACATGGGAAAACAGTTTTTTCTTGTCCAAAAGTGGCGTATAATCATATTTTATTTTACACGTTCCGTAACCGAGCAAATTAAATTTAAAATTTTATAAAAGTTACTTGTTACCTACTTCTTTATAGTGTTAGCCATGGTAATAACATAAAATCATAAACATAATATTTATGTAATGATGTTTTACCTTTCAGATATTAATTAATTAATATATAATTTGCACAAAACAAAGGATGAAAATTTTACTGATTGCAAATAAACTAGGGAAGTCTGTAGTAATAGGGGATTCCACCATTTTTTTTTTTATAATTTCATCTGAACGTATAAGTAAAACTATGATTGTCGGTGAAAATCCGGTGAAAAATTCCTATTAATAAGCGAATTATAATCCTCCGAAATTTGAAAATATAGGTGTGACGTCACATATATAATTTTTTATATCAAACTATTTTCTTCGTGGACCTAAATGTTTTTGAAATATATGCTATTTCTAAATTATATTTATAAAAAATAAATGAATATTATTATATTGTATAAGTCGACATGATTTATAATTGAAAATGTATTTAAACTATTAAGTTTAATGCAAAATATTTATATTCAAATAAAAACTGTTTGAGATTTGCACTACTGGACTGATAGCCACGCCTCCGCTATTTGAATTTCTCCACTTCCATTGGTAGTAAGCTCCGCCCCTAACTCGGTATTCGTTATATATTTATAGATGGTATTTGAGCCGCCAATCAAAATAATATATATGGATTTCATATGTGACGAGCTGCTAAAACAAAAAACCCCTTATTTCCGAAGTATTTCAATTATATCATTTTATTTCTTTATTAATATTCATTATTAAGCATATACTTTCAATATTATTTACAAATTTCTCTTAATTCGATTGAGCTGTAATCCCCTATTTAATAAAATATTACTTTACATTAAATTGTTTTCCTTAAGGACTATAGGTAGATAACATTTTAAATCACCCTCGTATATTCCATATTAAGTCATATTTTTCTATACATTATACCGGGTGTCCCAAGCAATACTTGGCATATAAGTTTAACATGGGAAAACAGTTTTTTTCAAATATCTGTCCTGTAAAATTTTATAAAGTGTTCTATACATACTATATTCAAATCATAAACTAGATTAAAAGGCACGGTGAAAATCTTGTATGCGATTAGTTAAAAAAATCTATAAAACCAAGTGTTATTTTCTTGAAACAATTATCACATGTGTGAATTACATATTTATTTATTCTATTTGCGTAAGGTTACAAAAACAATACAATCAAAGAAAATATAAATTATGGTACAATACAAAAAGGTACTTTTCTTTTATTCACAATTTAATCTGGTTCTTCTTCGTCTCCTTCCGTAAACTTCCTGATGTATAAGTTAGCACTCTATGAATTCGAGTACAAGATACCAAAAATATATCACAATTTGGTCCCATGTAATCGAATAAATAGAATACTAAATCTTGGGCTGGGCTGAAGATATGATTTTCCATAATTAGACTACAGATTCAACCGCAAGCTGCCTAATTTTAGCATTCCTGCTGTTTAATCACAGGGATAAAATATTCAATTCAATTTATTCCTCTGTGTTCAAACAGGTAGAATACTAAAATGAAGATTGAAGAACAGTATCTACTATAAATCACACACTTCCTAATATGCAACATTTTTTTGAAAATGTACTCTCATAATTTCCTTAATTTATTTTTCTATGTTATACGGTTGCTATTCTTTTTACAATATCATAAGTTATATATAATTAGACCATAATTTAATTGGAAGCTACATGATGTAATGTTAGCACACTAATAATCCCACCACAAATTGCTAAAAATATTACTTTCAAAATTTAGCCCTTCGTGGTTGAACTAATAGGATACTAAAATTTACCTAATGAATTAATGAGTTTCTGGTCCAAGTCATTCATTTTCTTACATGCATATTAAGTTATTATATTTTTTACGAGTTTATGATATTTAAATTATAACTTGTAACAGAGAAGCGCATATACAGGTTGTTAATAAAAAGGGGGTCATAGGCGTTTAACGTGGGAAATCAGTTTTTCCTTGCACAAAACTTTCCATTTAATTTAAGACAAAAATGTTTTAAACAAATGTTGTACAGAATTAAATTCTGCAACTAAATCACTAATCAGATTTTATTTTCATGTTTACAAGGTCTGTTAGAAAAGTATCCGACCTTATTTTTTGCGTAACCTGATGGATTTGAATCAAGCGCGCTTGCATAAGCCGACCTTGAACCTTCGTGCGCGTGCGTGAATTTTTTCCTGCCTGTCGATAGCGTCTGTTGCTGGCAAGCAGCATTTGAGTGAGATAGTGTGTAGAGCTCTCGTCAGTTTTTCATTGCAAGGAACATGACGGAACGACTGGAGCAGCGCAATTGCATCAAATTTTGCCTGAAACTGGGTGACAGCCAGATGGAAACCATTATGAAGATTCAGACGGCTTTTGTTGACGATGCTACGGGCATCACACAGATTAAGGAGTGGTGCAACCGGTTTAAAGACGGCCGCACATCGGTGAAGAGCAAGCCACACTCCGGCGGTCGGCTGCTTTCTTTGACTCCCGCGGTGTGGTACACCACGAGGACGCACCACAGGGTCAAACAGTCACCAAAGAGTACTACACGGATGTCCTCCGTCGCCTACGCGATGCTGTGCGGCGCAAGAGACCGGAGTTATGATCAACAGGGAATTGGCGCCTTCATCACGACAATGCTCCAGCGCATTCCTCGCACTTCAATCAGACTTTTTGGCGAAGAACAAGACTCCTGTGGTTCAACGCGCTCCTTACTCTCCTGATATAGCTCCCTGCAACTTCTGGCTGTTCCCCAAACTCAAGAGGCCATTGAAAGGAACGCAATTTCAGACAAGGGAGGACAACCGAGCGAAACTCCATTCCGAAAGAGGCTTTCTCGGAATGCTTCCAACAATGGCGGCACCGCTGGGAGATGTGTGCGCAGTCCCAAGGAGACTACTTTGAAGGTGATTAGGTTTCCAACGCTCCAAGTATGCAAGTTTTTTTCCTTCGGCCAAAGGTCGGATACTTTTCTAACAGACCTCGTAGTAAACTGTAAAATTTAATTTGAAATTATTAAATATTTTATAAATATGGAATTCAACAAAATTACAAAGAAATGCACAGCCTTTGAACTGTGAGAAATTCAATTTTCAAATAAAAATTACAGATAATTTTATTTTATCGTGAATCCCTAAAAATTTTATTTACTTTTCTTTTTTAACCTGCAAAATCAAAATTCTGACGAATCAGACGATATGCATTTCTTTGTAATTCTGTTTCAATTCCATGGCTATCACTACAAATGAGCAATATGTTTAAAATTTCAAATTAGATTTTACAGCTTACTAAATATATAAAATAAAATCTGATTAGTGATTTAGGTGTAGAATTGAATTCTCTAAAAATAAATGGGAAGTTTTGCGCAAAGAAAAACTGATTTCTCATGTTTAACGCATATGGCCCGCTTTTTTAATTAATACCCTGTATACCATAATCTATCAAAATTTTGATAAATATTTTTGTTAATTTTCTACAATTACATAAGATCACAACCATAAATTAAAAAGTGACCTGCCAATTTAATCCTTTATAATCAAATAGAATACAAAAATGTATGTCGAATTTCTAATCTAAATCATATTTTTCTACTAGGTATTCAGATTTTATGCCCAGGATGTGATAACTATGTTATAACTTATAAATAAGAACGATAGCTATAACAAGATCTAGGTACCTATCAAAATTATCTTATTAATTATTTCTGTCAATTTTCTACATTTACACAATTTCACAAAATTCAAACAAGATGAACATATATATATATATATATATATATATATATATATATATATATATATATATATATATATATATATATATATATATATATATATGTTATAAATGACGATTAAAATGTTAGCGCTGAAAATTAGAATATTAAAACACATTTATCATCAAACCGGTATATACAGTATTAATACAAAAATAATAACAAATCTAGATGACCGTCGCCTGGCCGAACCCGGTCACGCGGAATACTCCTTCACGCCATGATTATTTCTGTAAAAGAATTAACACATGAGAAATACTCAGTGAGGAGGCAATCATTTACAAAAGGTTCAGGCATTCACACACCGTACACACATGTTGGCAACTACGGGCAGTACCGCCAGTTACTACGGAACCTCTGCCGCTTCGGTGGTGATCCGGGAACACATCCACAGGGATCACTACAGCCCTAACTGCTGCTACCGTTGGCGACACCAGATGTGGGTCACTACAGCCTTCCCTGCTGCTACGCTGGCGACCCTCGGGTTCACACGAGCGGCCACTACGGAACCTCTGCCGCTTCGGTGGTGATCCGGGAACACATCCACAGGGATCACTACAGCCCTAACTGCTGCTACCGTTGGCGACACCAGATGTGGGTCACTACAGGTCTCCCTTCTGCTACCGTTGGCGACCCCCGGGTCCACACGGGCCTGGCCACTACAGTACCCAGTACTGCTAACACACACCCACAATCATACACGCGCTAGATTAACTCTCTCACCTGAATCACTATAATATCGATGTTCTCACACTGAAATCTAGAAATAAACTGAAATAAAATACGTGAATACCAGTATCATTAAATGTAGCTCTTATCCAACAGCATCGGTTACGTACCTAAATAGCTAATTAGAGACAAAACATAATAAATTTAATAAAAATAATCTTACGCAAAATAATATCTGTGACAGTTCGGCCATCCTGAAAAGTTCCTCGTCCTCGAGGAATCAATCCCAAATTCCTGCAGCATCAGCATCAACATCCGAAGCGATGTTGTCTTCCGACAGTTCACGTGTACTTAAATATGGTTTCATCCTGTCAATCGCCACTACGTTACTATATTCTCCTCTTCTACTTCGATTTGTACCAGGCAAATCCTCTACTGAAAATCTATCGTTCAGTAGAACTTTCTTTATTTGGAATAGTCCTTCATATGGATGGTGTGAAATGGAATTTATAGTTTCTCAATTGGATTCAATAGTTCTGGCTGCTTTCTTATCTGTTGTTTATGGTAAAAACATCTGATACACAAGTCAGTGTACTTCGCGAATTTTCTCATTCCAGGAAACCAGTAAATTCCAAAATGTCCAAACTCATCAAGACAGGAACGTACTATCTGCAGCCGTTCTCTTCTAGGTACAATCCACTAGATTCCGGACGCGGTAATTCGGTAAACCCGTTTGTCTCGTAACCAGTGAATTTTATAAATATTCCTTTCGTAGTTAGTTTCCGGTGGTTTACTTAAAATGTTCTTGATAATTTTCAATTTGCCATTTGTCCGGCGAGTATCCAGTCAGCTTGTTATAATTTTATCCTTCTGAATTGTTAATTCCGCATCAGTTCAAGATTGGTATTACACATTCCATATCTTTGTCTGCTGCGTAGTATAGTAAGGCCACTTGTTCTTCTGAAAAGTACGATGTAAATCGCGTTTAACGGGAGTAGAAAGGTTTCGTGTCGCTAATTTATCTTTGATCGTCTTCAAAAATAATAAAAGAGACTGTGGCTTCTTGCATTCTCTGATAAGGGCAAGTGTTGAGTAGCGCCAGCTTCTCATAATAGTATTGCAACATAAGTTCATCCGGTTTCTTGTTGCGAGAAATCATTTCTTGAAGCAACTGAAAGTAATTTTCCTGTGACGGAAATGCCTTCAACAACATAGCCTTCTATGACTCCCAAGAATGATTTATTCCTTGCAGCGCTTTATACCATATTTCTGCATACCCTCTCCAGCGAGATCTCACATACATGATGGTAGTTATTTCGTCCCATTTATGCATAGCGCGTAAAGTGAACATGCATACTGAAATTGAGGACTGTTGTTAGGTAAAGTCATGTTGTAATGTTGTTCCAGGTTCGTAATCTAGCTAAACATAAACGTAATCAATATCCGCACTGTTCCAAAAGCTTTGTTGGTGTGATCCCAAAAGCTGAAAGTTAAAAATGTTCTGATCCCACTTCTGAAATGTTGTAAATGACGATTAAAATGTTAGCGCTGAAAATTAGAATATTAAAACACATTTATCATCAAACCGGTATATACAGTATTAATACAAAAATAATAACAAATCTAGATGACCGTCGCCTGGCCGAACCCGGTCACGCGGAATACTCCTTCACGCCATGATTATTTCTGTAAAAGAATTAACACATGAGAAATACTCAGTGAGGAGGCAATCATTTACAAAAGGTTCAGGCATTCACACACCGTACACACATGTTGGCAACTACGGGCAGTACCGCCAGTTACTACGGAACCTCTGCCGCTTCGGTGGTGATCCGGGAACACATCCACAGGGATCACTACAGCCCTAACTGCTGCTACCGTTGGCGACACCAGATGTGGGTCACTACAGCCTTCCCTGCTGCTACGCTGGCGACCCTCGGGTTCACACGAGCGGCCACTACGGAACCTCTGCCGCTTCGGTGGTGATCCGGGAACACATCCACAGGGATCACTACAGCCCTAACTGCTGCTACCGTTGGCGACACCAGATGTGGGTCACTACAGCCTTCCCTGCTGCTACGCTGGCGACCCTCGGGTTCACACGAGCGGCCACTACGGAACCTCTGCCGCTTCGGTGGTGATCCGGGAACACATCCACAGGGATCACTACAGCCCTAACTGCTGCTACCGTTGGCGACACCAGATGTGGGTCACTACAGGTCTCCCTTCTGCTACCGTTGGCGACCCCCGGGTCCACACGGGCCTGGCCACTACAGTACCCAGTACTGCTAACACACACCCACAATCATACACGCGCTAGATTAACTCTCTCACCTGAATCACTATAATATCGATGTTCTCACACTGAAATCTAGAAATAAACTGAAATAAAATACGTGAATACCAGTATCATTAAATGTAGCTCTTATCCAACAGCATCGGTTACGTACCTAAATAGCTAATTAGAGACAAAACATAATAAATTTAATAAAAATAATCTTACGCAAAATAATATCTGTGACATATATATATATATATATATATATATATATATATATATATATATATATATATATATATATATATATATAATTAGACGATACATTCAAAGTGAAGCTGCTGATGGATTAGAACTCTATTTATTCAATTGCAGAGACTCTAAAAATATAATCCATTTTAGTCCACTGTAATTAAACACGTAGAATACTAAACCCTAGATGGAAGAGTTGAATGTATAGTCTCTAGTCTAAATAATATACTTTCTTCTATTTTAAGATTAAGTAGACTATATACAATCAAAACAAAGCTGCCTGGTGGATAAGCACTCTATTTGTTGAATTGCGGAGACTCTAAAATTATAAATCCAATTTAGTCCTCCGTAATTCAACACGTAGAATACCAAACTGCAGTCAGAAGAGTCCAATGTCTAGTCTCTAGTCTAAATAATATAGTTTCTATATACTATCTTAAGATTATTCGACTATACATTTATACCAAAGATGCCTGATGGTTAAGCACTCTATTTGTTCAATTGCGGAGACTCTAAAATTATAAGTTCAATTTAGTCCTCTGTAATCGAACACGTAGAATACCAAACTGTAGTCAGAAGAGTTCAATGACTATACATTCAAACCGAAGCTGCCTGATGGTTAGCACACTATTTGTTCAATTGCGGAGACTCCAAAATTATAAATCCAATTTAGTCCTCCGTAATCAAACACGTAGAATACTAAACTGTAGCCAGAAGCGTTCAATGTCTACTCGCTAGACAAAATAATATACTTTCTACTATCTTAAGATTAATAGACTATACATTCAAACCGAAGCTGCCTGATGGATAAGCACTCTATTTGTTCAATTGCGGAGACTCTAATTATAAATCTAATTTAGTCCACCGTAATGGAACACGTAGAATACTAAACTGTAGGCAGAAGAGTTCAATGTCTAGTCTCTAGTTTTAATATTATACTTCTACTATCCTAATATTGCCATATTTTTACCCATCTATTAAAGTTTTCTTAATTAATCAATTATGGCCGATTGCACCCAAGGACCATAAACCAAAAGAGGGCGGCCCGCCTTCAAATAAATGACGTCATCCGCATACCTACAACTACTAGATAATACATAGCTGACTCTTCCGCCATATTGGTGACAATATCAATGCAATAAATTATGAAATAAAAGTGCATTTCTTATTAACTAACCATTTTTCATAATTAAATATAACTTCCATATTTGCCATTTTTTACTTATTTAAAATAATAAAACAAGAAAAAATACGGTTCGTTAAGATTTTTGAGGTTAGAGAAAAATATATGAATTGCATAAGTACTTGTAAAACTTATAACCATTTCTCAAATGATTTGCACAGTTTGGAGCAGAACAACCCGTTATTATGGATAATTTCTTTAATAATACTGTAACATTGATATTGAATGATTTAAGTGGCTCCACAATGGTGGACGAGTCAGTTGTAATTATCTAGTAGCTATACGCAGACCCTTCGCACTGTAGTATCAAATAAAACTATTTCCAAGTTTTATTGAAGAATTTAATGAAGGTACAAAATATGGTTAGTATAAATACAAAACTATTAGTTTTATTTGATACTACAGAGCGAAACAGGCGTACGATTTTATTCATTGGGTCTGCGGATGTCAATTATTTGAAGATGAGCCATCCTCTGTTGGTTTATAGTCCTTGGATTGGACCAACTTGGCGTAAATTAACATAAATGAAACGTCGAATGAATTATAATATATTGATGTCAAAATTTCACTTTGCATTTTTTTTATTTAAGCCTAGCTTAAAATTTAAGCTTTGTTGGTGCAACTCGGTATTATTAATTTCTGTACATTCACTTATAATATTAAAGCAAAGATGAATATAAGTAGTTATATAATAATATACTCGTACATATAACGCAAACTGCCTGATGTATAAGTTAGCACCCTAACTGCTCAATTACAGATATCTAAAAATATTACAATCCAATTTAGCCCTCTGTAATCAAACAGATAGAATACTAAAATGAAGATAGAAAAAATTGAATTTATAATCTATATCATACACTTTCTCATTTCTTTTATTTTTATCCAACGCTTAAAGACTTATGAATGATATGATATAACTTATATGCGGAAACGGCAAATATACATAGTGTTCATTTAAAGTGGTACACTATTGCTAACTCGAGAACTATGAGAGCTACGAGGTCGATTAAATTAGCAAACAATTTCTATTTTACTACACTATTTTAATCAGTATCAAATTATTCTTTTTTCAACCTGTGGTTTTCAATTTTATTCTGAATTCAATGATATAATACATTCGTACCTTCACATAACGATTTTTAAAGAAATATGCATATAAAGTTTTATAATAATATGATTAAAATATGACTATAATGAGAGTGCCACGGATGGAAAAAATTAATGAATGAAAATACTTCATGTAAAATAAAATTAAATTTTTTAAAAAATTGATCAGTATATTATGTATCTGCTATTTAATTTTTTTCTGGATTATTGAAACAATCTATATATTATGGGGTTGCGTAGATAAGTGTCTTATTTGACTAGTTTTGGGTCTGGTTCTGGCGGACCGCGGTCAAATTCGATCGGAGTCATCTCTATGGTGTTTTTCCTCTAAAGCTTGGAGTCTCTAAGATAAGAGATAATGCCAAATTACTGCGAATAAAAAAAGCAGATTGGCACCACAACCAATAGGTAATAAGCCGTGATAATATATTTATACATACTGAGAGTTTTTTTTTATCAGTGAACATTGGCATATGTCATTACTATAGTTACATTTAAAATTATTGACAGTAATGTATTATCACGTTTTAAACTAAACATAAGGAGTTGTCAATGTCATCAAACTTTTATCTTTCGAAATGATGTACTTATGCAATTGATGAACAAGTACAAATCATATCTTGGTATAAGTCCAATATGAGTCTAAGACAAGTTTACGATTTATTTGCTGATTGCTGCAACTTTTAATAAGCGACGCAAGCTCAACAAATATTAGAAAAATCCGTAATAATTATAGAACTACAGGATGCGTATAGGAACAAGTAAGGTAATTAATAATAAGAAACATTAAATTATACAGTTAAATAAAAATGATAATATCCTTTCCATAAAAATAATTTCTGAAATTGATAGATGACAATTTGATGACTTTGACAACTCCCTATGTTCAGTTATAAGAAAACGAGATAATACATCGCTGCCTATCATTTTAAATATAACTATGGTAATGACATACGATATTTATGTTCACAGATAAAAAAAATCCCGGTATGTTAGAAATGTTTACAATTTATTTAAGGATAAATATATTATCCTTTCGCAAATGAGAGAATCCTACGTCCCTGGTAATACAGTGCTACGTACGTCGGTCGCTTTGTTTCCATATATTTAATACCCAACTGAGTGACACAGGAAATAAGTATTGGTATAGCACGCGCAAGTATTATGTCGTACACATATCCTGTACGACTTAAACTGACTGTACTCGTACTGTACTGTATATGCGATGCGAACCTCCGAATGAATGCGAAAGCTGCATGACAAAGAGAAGAGTGTCACATTTTGGTTAGATCTCGTCAAGACACTCTGTCTTCGCAAGTAATTACAAACTTGATTATCTCTATCCTTCTTTTACATGTGCTAGGAAACGCATATAACCTCACTTATCACAATAACGACAACGCTCGCATAAGAGAATACTCATTAGTATTGTGTACATACACTTATCTCCAAACGCCATATTTATTTCCAACAATTCTCCTTTATAATTAGAACATTTTCGTTTGCAAAAATATACATGAAACTTCCTAATGACTACAAAAGTTATTTAAGTAAAAGGAACAGTTTAAACCTTTACATTATGTGGAAAACAACTCATAAAAAACTGATATTGAATTTACTTGCTAACTTTAAAGTTATTTAAATTGGTAACACTATCTCTTTTATAAAATGATAAAATACTCCTCTAATGGTGGATGAAATTGTATTAAAATGAAAGAAAATAAAGTGCGCAGTAAAATGCCAGGAAATGTTTTTTATATTATAAATGACAAGAATTTATCATTAACGTAAAATCTTATTAAAGAAACAGCAAATTCAGTTTGTATCTAGATAAAGAGAAAAGTTGCGGAGAAATATAATTTTTGTGGAGCAGACTTTATCAAGTTTTTTTTTCTGTACATATACATAACTTAACAGGACAGCTATGTTTAAATTCTCTGCAAATTCCTAGTCTACCAGACAAATTTTTTGAATTTCACAGAAAAAACTTCAAATATTTCAACTACTCATTGTTACGCATACGTTGGGAAAATTATTTTAATTTTTAGTGGTTACTCGACGTAAACATTTTTTATCACCTTACTACTAGGAATAACGGCGTTTCAAAAAGAATATTAAACTTTGTCATACTCCACCACATCAACTATGGGTTAAAACTGCGTTTCTTAACCTTTTTGAGACGCGACCCAAACTTAACTATTGGTAATGGACTTGCGACCCGTTATATATAAAATTATTTAAAAAATAAAACAAAACGTATTATAAATAATAATTTATTTATAATAAGATAATGGAATATGTATTATATTCGTACATAAATAAAATAACATAAGAATAAATTAAAATGAAACTTGTTGCAATTTGATACATGAATTTGAAACATTTTTAATCTTGTGTGATACTCAAATTTCCAAAACATAAATATTGGTTACCCATCTTTATCAAATTTGACTTTTGAAAACGATTAAAAATTCATCTGTGTGAACCCTGACTGCAAGTTTTAAAAATTCTTCAAATCGCGGTTTTAATTTGAAAGACAGCACCTTAAATCATTTTATTTTATTTTGGAATCACAAACTTGTTTATTCGCTCTCAAAAGCGGGCGCAATTTGGCTTTTATCGCCCGAGAGCCTATAAAGTTGCCAAGCAACAGCTATTCAAACAAATCAAAATCGTGGCTTATGAATAAATGTCAAAAAACAATAAATTCGATAAATCGCAATTTTGATTTAGCATTTAATTATTCATGAACATGTTTTTAGAACATTTATTGAAAGAACTATTTGAAATTACATTTTATTGAATTGGATAGTACAGTTAGTAAGATTTGTTAACGTGATTCCATTGCCGTATGTACCAACTCCATAACTGATCGATGCGTTCGATGTGACGCTCGACGAAGATGGTTCACCAGAGATGCTTTGAGCTATCTTATTTTTATTTTGAAGGGAATTTTCGACGTAGGATTCTGCAACCTTTTCTGATCGCCATCCACCTAATTGCTTTAGAGCTCTTGTATCCCCCCCGCTTTCAGCCAACATAGTTGCAGCACTCCTGCGGAAGCAATGCCCGGTGAATTTATTCCCATCTGGTAGTTTTAAATACTCCGCAATCATTCGAGGCATTTTTCCAAGTGTGTTCTTCCCCACTGGCTAGGAAGTGTATTTACCACCGTGGTATGACAAAAACAGACTATTTATTTTGCAATGTTTAGGACGTAAATCAATATATTTTTTGTATAAAGCCTCGTAATCAACGGGGCCACTATTCGGGACAATTGTAAACTGCCTCGGCGTGTAGGTTTTAGTCTGACGAATCTTCACCAGAAGGACCGATCCCTCAAGCGTCACATCCTGAACACGTAAATCGTGCAGTTCCTCTCGTCGGCACGCTCCAAACATACCAAAAAGAGTGACAACCTACGAACAGCAATGTACAATACAAAAAAATAAACAATTAGTCACAAATGGCGTACCTTAACTAACAAATAGGTAGAATCTGGTGCTTTTAGAATAAATTCCTGAATATGATCTCGTTGCAGTACTAGTGATTTCTTAGATACATCACCCACAGAATTATTTTTCATTAACTCGGTAACCAAAAAAACCGTGATATATCAATTCCTTCCTTTAGCTTAATCATTTTCTTCAGCTTAGAGTAGATACACCAAAGAGATGACGGCTTATAAATCTTTGACTAAACAAAATGAAAATTGTTAATTGACTATAAACAGGTACAATTGTACATTTCCTTACCATTTGAGATAAGTACACCATAATAGGTTTTTCATCGCAACTGCTGACATTTTTTGAACGTCGCCAGTCACAGAATTTTTCATATTCCTTCTCATATGTATCTTTGGACTTTTCTGATACTAACTTACTCTGTGCAGCGTCATATTCGTCCAAAATTTCTTTGGAATACTTATTTTCTTGGTTATCATCCATTTTCATCTGACACTAAATTAATAATTGTTTGTAAACAAACAATGTAGCGACACAAACAAACTACATACAAACCACAGCACACCTAAAATTTACAACGCCAGCACAACGATATCGAATACTCGTACAATATTATGTATACCTAATTAATCCTTGAATTTCGGGAATCAAAATAAAATAAAACGTTGTATGTACCACGGGCATAATCAAGATTATAGCACTCAGGGAAAATTAAAGCTCTCCGCTGCGCGTCGAGCTTTAAACATTCCCCCGTGCTATAATCTTTCGATTATGCCCTTAATACATAAATAACTATTCTAGTTGTAATGGGTTTCGTAATTTAGATTTTGTAATTACAAAAGCAGAATATCCAGACTCGCATATATAGATAGTAGCAAAATGTAATAAAACATTCAATACTTCATATCTCAAGATAGGTTTTCCTTTTTTTACGTACAACCAAAATGTACTGAATGTCTCGATTTATTAAAATTGTAACGAAATGTCTCGTTATTGTGTACCAATAAATAGCTCTTGCAAATTATTAATTACAAAATCAACATGCAAGTCATATACATTCAAATTAAATTATATGCGCACCCAATTGTATCTTTTGGGACATAGCGATCGAATTCAATTATTAACTGCTTTAAATGCTTAAATATAATATTCTGTACTTCGATAAAATTGTTTCCTTCTCCTATAAGTAAATTCAAAGTAAAGTTAGTTTTTTCTTTATCTACCATCCTCTGCCACAAATTTTAATTTCCCTCTATCTAGGATTGGCATTTTGTTATAAAATTCTGAATGGTTTATGCAACCCACTCACAACCCCTTCGCGATCCAAATGTGGGTCGCGACCCATAGGTTAAGAAACGCTGGGTTAAAATATAAAACAGAAACTTTTAGTAAAATTTCTACACTTATAATTATATTTTTTACATTAGTCCAGCTTAAAAGGCGTGAAGATATACATATATTTAAATTTATTATATATAAAAGTAAGAAATTTTCAACCATTTGTTAATTTTTTAATAATCTAGAATTTCTTTACAGGTTGAGAAAATTCTTATAACACGCCACTTAACCTAGTTAACATTCCCTTTTACCTGCGCCATTTCATATTAGAACCACTTTGTAGGCACACAGCGTTAAAAGGGTGGTAAAGACTACTGTCAGACATAGATGCATTTTGTAAACGTGTCGGCAAATGAGTAAGAACGCGGTGTAAGTGCTCTATATTCGATAGATGGGGTGTGACCTATCTATGACCTTCACCGCTCTGTCACTTTGCACTAATTTACTAATTAACTCGTCTTATATGAACAGAAGCGTCTACTTTGCTAATATTTAGCACACTTACCTAAAGGTTTGAAAATTTATTTAAGTGGATATGATGCTGCAGACAAACAGGGTCTCTATAACAATTTATAAACAATAAATAAAAAGATATTTTAATTACTTATAAACTAATACTTATTGTTTCATAATGACGGTACGAGACGTCCCCGAATAATATGAATTGTTTATAAAATTCTGATTTTGCGTAATATATTTCTAAAACTTAAAACAAATATATCAATTCAATAGTCAAATAAAAAAAAAATAACATACATTTGTACTAACAGGCATAGTATTGGGCGTGTAGAAGACTGTAGATACCTATTTATCATATAAAGATTCGCGGTTTTTGCACTAAGCATCATGAAATTTAAAACGTAGCAAATATATACAAGCTCGCAAAAATCGCAGAAGGTTGTTGACAATTGCTGATCACGCGAAAATCGGACGTTTCACAAACCATAACCGACAGGCTATAGTTATTGATCTTTACTGATCTGTCGTGTCCAGGTGTTCTACTGAGATCATTATTATTGGTGAAGTTAGTATTGTTTATGTTAATTATCTATTTTTATTTGTTTTGACTCGATGCGAATTAATTAGGATTTATATTTAAATTTTCTTTCTGATTAATGATTCATGCTGATTAATAAGTTTATTGTGTGTACATGCAACATGCTAACATGCAATTGGTGCATACTAGTTCAATTTTTTAGTTTTTAAAATTACTTTATATTATTGTATTAAACTACTTATAGGTAGGTACCTTTGCCTGCCCAAAATAAGGTCAAAACTGACTAGTTTTTCGGATTTTTGTTAATAACTCTCATGATAAATAAATAATTATTACAGTTAATACTCGTGAATAAAAGTTTTAAATTATTTAATATTGTTTAAAAAGGCATTATAAAAATGTGATAAATTTTAAATGATTTTATACCAAAATTTTATTAAAATATACAAATTTTCATTCATAATTTAAATAAAAACTAATCGCATTATAACGGTATGACGTCACAACTTCAAAGTGATTATTTACTATGTTTACATGCAGTTTTGAAAATGGTTTCAGTTCTGTCAAAATTACGCGAAACTGTTTACATGCAATTTTCAAAACTGGTTTACAGATTGATTTAAAAACAGTTTCGGCGCATGCGCATTTGGCGAATGTAAGTGACAGATCTTCGCTCCAAATTCTTCGTTTTGCCATTATTTCAATTATTTTTGTCTACTTTGTACCACTATGCACTAAAACTATACAACTGTTAGTTTATTTGTAGGTTAGTAACGCCAAATAAGACAAATCAACAGAAACGTTATGCTATGTACGCATGCGCAATATAGAAACTGAATTTTAGGTGTTTACATGAGTAGATTTACAACTAGTTTTCAAGTCAAACTAATGAATTTTAGTTTTGATTTGAGATAACTCAAAATCGTTTTGACACTGTATACATGGCATTTTAAAAACTAAAAACGGTTTCAAAACTGCATGTAAACTCAGTAATTGTACGATTAAATGAAAAGAAATTAATTTTATATCATTCAAAACTTCACATTGTGTACACAAGGTTGGATAATCCCATTGGGTCTACAATTATCCGATCTTGGTATTCACCGTTATGATTTTATTGAACTGTGTAGGTTGTAATGAGGTCGTGAAAATGACAATAAATGTACAAAAAAACTTATGGATGTAGTAAAATGGTGTGTGAAAACCACTGCAAAACTTAAAAAATAAAAAGAAATCATTTGCTTTAAGTAATCGAAACTCTAAAGATGATGTAGGGTAAATTTTGAAACATAGATAGATTAAGTTGTTTTTCGTAAATGTTGTTGATGAAGATGAAATGATAAAATCTTACATAAGCATTCAGGATCTGAACCCGAAGCCGTAAGTATATGAAAGGACAACACTACCACTACTCTACTACTTTACCTCGGACAGTGAATGAATTATGTATTTTAGTTTTTGAATCGGTGATAAATGCAAATGAGAGTTTTTTTCTAAAACCATGTTTTTCGAAATTGTTGATTGAGATGAAATGATAAAAACGTACGCAGACATTCATACTCTAGCCGGGATCCGAACCTGGTACCTTTAATATATTACAACATTACTACTACTCTACCTCGGACAGTGGAGTGAACTACGTATGTATTTTAGTTTTGGAATTGGTGATAGATGCAGATGAGACAGTTTTTTTTCTAAAACCGTTGTTTAATTGTTGTTGATGAACATGAAATGATAAATACACAAACATCAATGCACCAGCCGGGATTCGAGCCTGAATCCTTCGGTAAATGAATCGGCATCGCTTCCACTACTCAATCTCGGTAAATGATATGAATTATGTTAGTTTTATTTTACAATTATATATTTTAGTGCGGCGATAGATGGAAATGAGACAGTTTTTTCTTAATTGTTGACGGAGATAAAATGATCTACTGGGATTCAAATCTAAGACCTTCGGTCGTGCTTTCGATGTACTAAGCGATAATAATACCACCAAGTTACCCCGGCCGATGAATTATATTAGTTTTGTTTTATAATTATGTACTCTAGTTTTGGAAATGATGATAAATGGAGATGAAACGTTGGTTTTCCTAATAGTTGTTGATGGAAATGAATTGATTAAGACGCAAACATCCATACCCTAGCCAGGAGTTAAACCCCGGACCATTGATATATGAAACGCCAAAGCTATCACTGCGCTAACTCGCACGGTGAATTACGTTAGTTTTGTTATATTATTATGAAGTATTTTAATTTTAGAAGTGGTGATATATACAGATGAGTCAGTTTTTTTTTCAAAAACCGTTGTTTTTCGTACCGTTGTGGATGAAAAATGAAATGATAATAAGCCACACAAACATCTAGTGATGCACTACGAGGCGAGAGTACTTGCGCATATCGTCTCGTCTCGTTCCATTATGCGATGCGACGAGAACGAGAGCGAGATTGCAGTTTAAAATTCGAGGCGAGATCAATACAACAACTGCGAGAAGCGAGAAATCTCGCGAGATTCTCGCGAGAGTCTCGCAACAAAAATTATTTGTAACCATAGCTTTGATTCATAAATTCAATGAAACATGCACCGTACAAGGAGTGGAGTCAACGCTAATTCTTGCATAAAACATGTGAATGTGAAAATTATATGAATTCGCTATATTTTCTTGAGTCTATCTAGAGTCGATTGGTATCGGTCCCAGAGCGAGGAAATGCAAAATAATGACAAAATCAGTTTTGCATCCAATAGAACTAGTTTTCTCCAATATTTCAGCCCCTAATTCATCCCAGTTAAAACCATGGTTAAAAATTCTTGCCGTCCCTGAAAAGTAAAGGATAAATGTCGATGGGAGTGATTGGTTGTCGGCGGGTTCCCAGTGTAGCGGTTTTTTATGACTAAATCTTACTTAAATAGTGGCATATATTTAATGACAAAGTTACCTACACTTAGTTACAAAAACTATTTTTTTAATGTTTAATTTGTCTTACTGACGACACAATGTATTAACTGATGTTCGTATTGAAACAGTTTAGAGATCACAATTTCGTGATAAATTAGATATTTTAGAGGTAAATTAAATTATTTACTAACATCATATTTTCTGCTGACCGTAAATAAATAAATAAACATTATGTTTGTATTGAAATAATTTGGTGACCAGAATTTAGTGTTTCGCCTTTTTATTATAGTTATACGACTGCAAATACACGGAAGACGGTACGATTGGTGCGAACTAATCTCTTGTAGTAAAACCGTTGCGTAAATACGTAGTGCGCAAGCGCTTATTTTTATAGCGAGACTCTCGTGAGACTCTCGTGCGAGAACGAGATTACAGATTCGAAAACGAGACGAGATCGATATTTTATATTTCTCGTCTCGCCTCGCGTGCATCACTACAAACATCCATACATCAGTCGAGACTTGAACCTGAACCTAATTTATATTTTTTTCATTTACCATTTTTCGCATTCTGTATGCTTTATTTCATATAAGATTTCAATTAAGAAAAAAAAAAATGCAAAATTTGTATATTTATTATTTAAAAACACGATTATTAAATATAATAAAAGTAAAATATTAATAAATATGTTAATATTAAATAGAAAAAATCACGAAAGTTCTTGGTCACTGTTTACCTTATTTTGGGCGCCCATATCTAAAAAAATATGGATGGCAAAGGCTTTAATAGGCATGCAGTACGAAAACGCAAATTTGCAAATCATGCTGCAAATGCAATTTTCGAATATGGATACTACTTACGTGAAAGAGTATTTATAAAGAAAGGCATAATAATAAAAAAGTGAGCAAATTGATCGACAATGATGTTCAGATGCTCCTTACCTAATTTAATTGTACTGTATAATGGTTCATGCAATTGTATCATGCAAAATTAAGTCATAAAGTGTATTACCTAAAACAATATTCAAGTATTAGAAGTAAATAGACTTAGATCGCTTGGAAATAGTGATAGTTTCATATTAAAAGTTTCAATTAAAAATTTCAAAAATGAAAGTTTCAAACCTTAAGAGGAATGGAACACCTGCGTACTAGATTTGAAGCGAAAATTCAAATAAATTGTTCCTATACTAGATCTATTAACATTTTAAAAAATTCAACATTAGACGAATATAGTTCTGATATCAACCTGCATTTTAAAAAAAGTTTTATTGAAATCTATTAGTATTTGACTTTGATTTTATGGGGAAAATGGCTTTCTCGTTTTCCCTACGAAATCTAGGTCAAATACTAATAGATTTCAATAATACTTTTTTTTTAAATGTAGGTTCATATTAGAAGTATGTTCGTCTAATGTTGAATTTTTTTGAATATTAATAGTTCTAGTACAGGATCAATTTATTTGAATTTTCGCTTCAAATCTAGTACGCAGGGGTTCCATTCCTCTTAAGTTTCATTAAAGTTTCATAAGCTACACTGCGCATACGCCGTCCAACTCTCTGCAATAGACTTGCGCAGATGACATACATGCGCCTGCACCTTATCTACGTGCAAATTATGTTTGGTTAATTTACATGCTGGAACTTGTATATTATTCGATTATAAAATTCAGGATTCAGTACAGTTTAAGTATAGTGAAAATTAAAGGTACTATTTGGCGATATTTCAATGAAATAAAAACAAAAGACAAGATACTTTCTATTTTAAATAGTTTAATACTTATTTTTTATTTTATTTTGTATTACATTTTGAATAATAATTTATTATTTTATTTTGAAGCTTTTGTTTTCATTATTTTCAAATTAGTTAATTTGAGATCCAAATATTCAACTGACAAATGTTAAGTTTCATGAAATTTAAATGAAACTTTCATTAACAGTCTCACTGAAATTTTTATATGAAACTTTCATTGAAATTCATAGTGAAACATTTTGTGAAACTTTCAATAAAATTTCCAGTGAAACTTTCAACAATATAAGTTTCCGAAATTTGCACATCACAACTTGGATATAATTTCCTGGATTTTGAATTTCCCAATTTTTTTAAATTAATCTAACTTAAATCTTAATTAGAATGAAAGTTAGTTTAATTAATATACATATAATATTAGATTTAACAATTAATTATTCAAATAAGTTATTTTGTAATGTCGTAGCGTAATTATAAACTCCGTCTTTTTGTAACACGCCTTGTCATTTTATAAAACTCGACCAGATTGTCATACATTACACCTTAACTTAACAATGTTTTATAAAACAACGAACAGCTTACCTACAGCTTGACCGGTGAGTCGTGACCGACCAGCTTAGATGCGCAGTAGTCTTTTCTTCAAATTGTGGGAGGGACTTCAATCCCTTGCCAGCAGTCCTGTCTCTTTCTAGTGCGTTCTCTCTCTGCGCACTACTCATCCCCACAGCTCACGACTCACCGATCAAGCTTGACGTTGTGTAGCTGTAGCTTGTACATTTTTTAAATATAACATGATCTAACCAAACGCACATAACTCGGGCTGAATTTTCCAAGCGCGAGTTTTGTACTTTAGGTTAGGTTATATTGAGGTGTATTTAGAGAAATGGCAAGTGAAAATGTTCAAAAAATTATATTGCAAGGTGACATTTATAAAACATCTAGCCAGATTGCAAAATAACACTAACAGGCTTCTGTAAAAATATCGTTATATAACAACCATCGTTATTTATAGATGTAACGATGTGATCCTGATTGACATTTTGTAAAAATCGTATTCACTAAGTAAGATCGTTATAAACGGCGTTATACCGTTCGTCATAACGACTTTAGCCAATTTTTTTAGAAAAGATAGTAACTATTATTGTAAATTAAACTGTCTTTGTAAAGTCATTTTGCAAAAAAATATTGACATTATTATTTTAATTATTATTTCTTTATTGAATAAAGAATATGTGTAAAAACGATTATCAAATGGATTATTATTATCCCATAAAATACTTTCACGACCACAAACATTTCTTCTAAAATGTAATTATGGATGTGAATTATATGTTTGATGTATGAATAAATGTTTTGATACCTATTTTCAATTTATTCCTGCACAAATATAAATAATAAATTAATTAACTCTTCCATTTGCTAACATTTGACATTAACAGACTGAATAATGACAAATGAACCCTTATTGTTCACGAACTACTTAAAATAACGACAATACGATGTCAATATAACGACAATGGTTTTACAGAATACTCTTTTTGAAAATTATCGTTATTTAACAAGTTTTTCATCATAACGATACACGTTATGGTATAACGACATTCTTACAGAATAAGCCAGTAAGTCAGCGAAGATTTGATAATCTGACCGCGTTTTATAAAATGATTAGTCGTTTTATAAAAAGACGGATTTTGCAATATTATAATTCTAATCTAACGAAACCAAACTTAATATAATCTAATATAATTTAGTCTAACATTAAAAAAAGTTTTTTTTTTACTTGTAAATATGTAGATATAATTGATTTTTATAAAAATCTAGAACCCAGAATCTTGAGAATATATTAAGTATTTTATTCTTAATAGATGCAAACCGTTTATCTTCCGATGCATACCGATTGACAGTGCGGCATTTTTAAGTAAGTTATTAAATTTTAAAAATAAAAGAAATCGAATATCTTTTGTAAACAAATTATTTTGAAAGGAATGAAATCGAAACTGACAATTTAGTTTCCGGTTTCCGAAGTAAATTTACCAATCAATTTCCGCTAATCAATTTGACAATTTATTTTATTACCTAGAATCAGATCACCGAAACAAAATAAAATCGTTTAAGGCATCGAAAACAAAGAACAACAATTTTTCCCAGGCGATCAGAAAATTGAATGAAACAAGTTTAAGTAGCAGCAATCTACTGCGTTGTACGCATAGCCCAGACACAAGAAAAAGCGAAAAAACGAGGTTCCTAAACTTTTCCCTTTCCATATAATGTTTCATTTAATATAACAACAACTAAATAAATGAATCAACAGATTTCAAAAGTAAATTCGAATTGGTTAAAGTCTTCATTTTCAAAATTGACTGTCATTGTGGTGAACATTACCCACTCATTTTTAAAATATATCATCTTCAAATAACTCTGGAGCCTGTATAAGGACATCAATTTTTATGTATAATTTTACAGTCAGCGTTAAAAGTAGGTAGGTACTTATCTGACAGAAATTTACATCAATTTTTAATACATTATTACCGGGAACTAAAAATGTAGAACTCGTTCTATTTATTATCATTTATATTTGTGACATATGAATTTATAATTTTATTATTGCTTTTGCTTATTGATAATATTCATTTTTTGTTATAATTTAAAAAAATATTTCATATCATTGTTTATATTTTGAGAATAATTAAATTTTCAGAAAATTTATTACACCATGTTATTCTACATAAATGTTACAGTAAAAGTAGTGGAATGATGGGCACATTATCCGGCAAATGTAGAAATTCGCTTACAATTGATTTCGCTTGCAATTCAACTACATATAATTGTTATATTTGGTTGAATTGTAATCGAAAGTAGGTTTTGACAAGTCTGTACATTTACCGTTTATGTGCACATCATCTCTTACATGCATACATGCATAAAATCGCACATTTTCCACTTAGTGGGTTAGCACAAACCCGAAACAATAATACTAACATCAACCACAAAAATAATGACTCTCTCTTTCAACAACATTCTTACTAACCTGACATCATACAACAAATATTCCTCACTCTTAACATACTAAAGTGACCGATTTTCGATAGCGAAATACCGCAACCGGATCACAATAATAGTTACGAAACAATCATCCTTCGCCACACATTCCTGTCTAAGCACAATTCTTTCGCCTCGGCCACATTCATAATCACATTCATACACGCTCTTCTTCTTTTCCCACTCGGATACTTTCTCTCTTTTAGCACCTTATCAATCACATCCATCCAGTTACACACTGGACGGCCACGCAATCGAACACCCTCAATTTCACCAAGATATATACGCTTTACAAGCGTTCACTCTTCATTCTCTCCACATGACAAAACCATCTCAACTTGCTCATTCCTACTCTCTTAACATTCTTCCTAACCATACGTTCTTCATACACCAAATTATTCCTCACGCGATCCCGTCTTACATATCATTATCATCCCGCTATGAAGATTTACTGTAACATATTAAATCGAACAAGCATATTCTAATTTATAGTTCTGTATGATTAATAATTTTTTATTTTCATTTTTTTGTTGCACAATATAGTTTTAAATTATGACATTTTTAAAAAGTTGCAAAAACCAGCCATGTTGTGACGTCAGACGTTAACACTGCAAGTTCAGACTCATTTCATACAGACTTATATCGACACAGAATTTCTAGAAGAAAAAAATATATAGACTATAAATTGAGAATTACATATCTAAATATTTGATAGAACTGCTATAATATATTAATATAACATCATTCTATTCATTTTTATAAATATAATTGTCATTTAGCGAGGGACAAGGCGGAGAAAAATAACCGCATTTTGGACAATGTCATTTTTAATTGCATTTTTTTATTCCTAAGATAGATTTGAGGAAAAATAAAAAATACGGGTCTATTATTTTTCATTACTCTATTGCAGCGTTTCTTAACTTATGGGTCGCGACCCAAATTTGGGTCGCGAAGGGGTTTGAGTGGGTCGCGTAAACTATTCAGAATTTTATAATTTTTATTACAAAATGCCAATCATATTTTTCTAAAATGTATATATAAAATTTCATTAAAATGTTACTAAAGCAATACAATGTAGAATTGTTACTGCTTATAACCCTACCGAGACTTTGACTTCATTTTGGTTTTAAAAAAAAGACACACCCATCTCGTAATTATTAAAACTAAATTTTAGGAACCGTCGTGATTCGAAGAACTTTAGAAACTTATTAAAAGTCAAGGTTCACAGTTCACCGTAATTAACATTAATTATTGTACGCTACTCGTATTATTAATTTTAAAAAAATGCATTTTTAATCATGTTCGAAAATCACATTGAACAAATACGAGTATAGGAAGGTAATATTTATGTTTCGAACATTTGACTATCAGACAAGATTAAAATTGTATCAAATTCATGTACTTTCCAAATTGTAACAAACTTCGTTTTATTTGAAATTGTTGATCTTATTATGGTATTAAATTTTTATTATTTTGTTTATAAATATGTACCTAGGTATGTGATATATGTAGGTACCTATTCCTACATTTTCTTATTTTCATAAATAGATTATTGTTTATAATAAGACATGCGTTTTTATTTAAAAAAAATTCTACATAGTGGGTCGCGAAACCAATATAATAGATAAATTTGGGTCGCGCCTTGAAAAGGTTAAGAAACGCTGCTCTATTGAAAAAATGAAAAATCGTGCATGACCTCATTGTTTAAACAATTTTTCTCTTGTCTCTTTGTATATTATAATACAACATGCAAATTAATGTTAAATATATATTTAATGTGATATATTATTTTTTATATTTCCTGTAAATCTTCCTGCTTCTAATACAAAATTTGATTGCTGTTGAAACATTTTGAGATTGTCTGTTCGCGGAACACCTCCGTTATCCCCTCCTGCACCGCATAAAATTAAATGAAGCACGGAAAACAACGTTTAAAAGCTCAGTGTGTTATTATAAAGAGGTTCGGGCACGACTTTGACACATTAACAAAATGTTTGAATCGTTGAGATGGTACGCAAATTCTCTTTCACTTGCCTTGGGCTAATACATCCCTGGTTATAGTTTAAATTCCAGGATATTCAACAGATTTATATAATTATCATATTATGTTAAGATGCTTCTCTGACATCTTAATTATTTTAATGAAATATTACATGAAAGCTTCTTTGAAACCTACATAGATACAGTTAATAAAAATATATAATCTCTAATTGTGAAAAAATAAGCAAATAAAATTATTAAACTTTAATTCTTTATTCGGAAAATTCAAAATCCAGAAAAAGAACACAGAAAATACTAATTCAATTTTTTTTATTATTAATCTACTCGTTTAAGTGTATGCATACAGTAAATATACTTACGTTTTATTTATTTGATTATTATATGAGCATGCATAAATATTTTTAAAATTGTGTTAAGTTATGATGTCTTATAATACTCCTCTAGATGATTTTTAACTGAAATGAAAATACTAATTAATTATTATTTAAGATTTAAATTAATTAAGTAAACGCTTCATTTCATATGAGACGAGTTTCCTTTCCAAATATTTAAAAATAATCAGTGCTATATAAACTATAAGCGATTAAGTACTGCATTAAGTTAGAAATTATATAATTCAAATTCAGTATATTCTTATCGGATATTTTAACAAACGAATTAACCGTCAAAAGTTTTTGTGATATAATACCCTATTTTTTGTTCTCGTTTACAAAATGTATATGATTATTTTGATTATCACCACATCAATATAATGAAAAGTTGTAGCAGGATTCCACGTTGTTAAGACCTCCGACACGACTGACATATTGAATAAATTAACTCCTTTATTTGTAAATTGTATATTATTTGACTTCAGGCACATTTTCAAACAGCAATATTTTTTTTTTTTTTAATTATAGACAAAGTTTTCGGTTTGGCTTTACGATAGATTGAAATTAAATTTAAATATGTTATTATTCATGAGTTATACACAAGTTTTCAAAATTCTAACAAGGTTTACCACTTGTGAGCTCAGATATTTAATGCTAAAATAGAGCCAAAATACACTGGCGTTATAGAAACGATATATAGCGGGGAAAGTTTTTTCTTAATAACTAAAACAATAAAGGACAGATTTTCTTTAAAAAAAGCTACGTAACAACAGTTCACGTGACACTTTATACATGGAACTAAAAGAAATTATTATTCACCAGCTCCTTTTGTAGTAATTCACTTCGTAAGGTTTTCGATGGAATTTTCGCATTTATTAAAACATATTTTTCTTGAATATATTTAATGTTTTTTTAAAAATATTTTTATAAGATATTTAAAACAACAGTTTAATTCTCTTAATAACCCTAAATAATTAAATAATTATTTCATCTATGACTACGTTTATCTCGACAATTCAAGCGGCTTCAAGTATATTATGACTTGAAAAATCCTATTGGTTTATCTCAGCGGATTGAAATTAGGATTGACTTATTTTCAATCTTCTTTAAATTCGTATCGACTAAAAAAAGATAGTTAAATACTAGACTATGCAGACAGACGGGGAGAGGTATATGATCTAATTTCATGCTGAATGTGTAACCTCAGAATCTAAAATTCGTCATGTTGTTATTTGATTTTTCTTTCAAATACATTAAATAAAATATTTGTTTCTTCATCACTCCAAATATTTTGCTTTTAGACGATTTTATTAAGTTTTATGTCGCGACTTTTATAAAATGAGGTAAAATACAAATAACCAAATGATATGAATTTATTAACACTCCAATATACTGCGGATGTGCGCTTGCGTAGTTCCATTATTTTAAGCTTAGTGTTTATTTCGACAGAAGTCAAGCCGCTTCATAAGTCCAAGCCTGTTATTTTATAGACTTGACTTGGCATTTTCAAGCGGCTCTCGACTGTTTATTTCGAAGATTGAAAAGGGATTTACTAAACTCAAGCGGCTTCAAACATCGAGATAGACGCAGTCTATGACTACGTTTATCTCGACGTTTCAAGCCGCTAGAAATTAGTAAATCCCTTTTCAATCTTCGAAATAAACGATTGAGATTAATATTTCAAGCCGCTTGAAAATGTCAAGTCAAGCCTATAAAATAACAGGCTTGGACTTATAAAGCGGCTTGACTTCTGTCGAAATAAACAGTGAAGCTTCAAATAATGGATCTACGCATGCTCACATCCGCAACATGGAGTGTTAATAAATTCATATCATTTGTTGGTTATTTGTATTTTACCACATTTTATAAAAGTCGTGACATGAAACTTAATAAAATTGTCCAAAAGCGAAATATTTGGAATGGTATACAAACAAATATTTTTTGATGTTTTTAAAAGACAAGTCAAATAACATGACAAATTTTTAATTTTGAGGATATATATCCAGCATGAAATTATATCATATACCTCTCCCTGTCTGTCTGCATAATCTAGTATTTAACTATCTTTTTTTAGTCGATACGAATTTAAAGAAGATTGAAAATAAGTCAATCCTAATTTCAATCCGCTGAGATAAACCAATAGGATTTTTCAAGTCATAATATACTTGAAGCCGCTTGAATTGTCGAGATAAACGTAGTCTATTTTTATAAATTCTTTAACTTAGCGAAACTTCTGCATGATACTGTCATGAGAGAATCACCTAAGTTGGCGAAATAACATTTTATTATCATATTTTTCCTTTCGTTATGACTTTTCAGTCACCGGTATTAATAAATACTGTGACATGATTTATTTTTTGTAACCTAATCACTTCATCCTTAAAACCTGTCACCTTGGTAAGATTTCCGTACAGTGTAGGAAGTAGAAGTAGTAGAGTAACCTTCGGCAGAAATGTCTGTAATGCTGTGCAGAGCGAGCGCTTACATCTAGCCGAACTGACAGTCATGACACTAAGCCAGCCCAAGCATTGACGAAGTTGGAAGCTGGAGGCTGGAAGCTCGAGCCTGCTGTGCAGCACTACACAATCCCTAAGCTGTGATAAACTCAAGGTAGACCTCGCTTCCTATGTAAATACTTCAGAAATATTCAATAAAACTCTATTTCCACTTGTCATATTTTTATTTATTCTTCTTTAATATCATATATTTTAACTTCGACAAATTTAAATAAAATATAAATAAATATATCATTATGAATTATTATCCATTGCTACATTTTTATTCGCAAATTTTGTAAATACCGCAGAGAGCGCATATAGGCAAGCCATACAGTACTATTCACCAGTGATGGCGTGTGGAAGATATGCGCAGATGACCAAATTGCGACCTTACTCCAGATGGCTCATGTACCTATTAGACTAATATATTGCTAATGCTCGTATCTTTCCCATAAGAGTAGGTGAAGGAAACACTGTAAAATGGAAATATAAGGTTTGTTCGCACACAGGCCCGATCCTAGCGGGTGTTCATTTTGTTCCCAGAACAAAGGCGGCCAAGCACGGGGCGGCAAAGCCATCCTAACTTTTTATAGAAAAAAAATATTTAAGAATTTTAAAAATATCAACCATTTATGAAATAAACATATTAATAAAGCATTATTCTTTTAAAAACTTGGTTTGGCTGACTGGTAACATATCTATCCTAACAGGTATATAGTTTATTTTATTAAAAGACTGAGTATACTTATGATGTCAATCAGTGGCGTAACTAGAAATATTGCGCCTCTATGAGAAAATTTTCTGGGCCACCTTGATTTACAACGCTCCAAGAAAAAAATTAAAAGCAAAAAAATATATTAATTTTTACATTATACGGTGAGAGTAATATTATAATCATTTTTTTTTACGTAATTATTAATTAAACTTTTTCATTATTGTAATCAAATTTGCTTTGTTTTAATCAAGCTTTTCTTTGTTGTAATCATTTTTTTTTTTAGAAAAACCCCTAAGGAATATAATCAGAGGAACATATTTTCATTAAATTACCCCACTCTTGATACAGATATATATAGGTACAGGGTGTTAATCAAAAAGCGGGCCATAGGCGTTTAACATTGGAAATCAGTTTTCCTTTGCGTAAAAAAAAACAAAAAAAAATAAAGTAATTAAATTCTATACGTCTAATAAACTAAACTTGTTTTTTTAACATAGTATTAGGTAAATGATTTTATTTCTAATTCATTGTGTGCTATTGTTTAGAACTACGCTCTGTTCCATTTAAGCCATTCAGCAGATGGTAAACTAGTCTCTTGTCTCCAATTTCAGCCATCAGAGAGGTCAAAACTATTCTCTATTCTCTGCAATATGAATGGCTTAAATGCCTGAAAAAATAAAATAAATAAAATGGGGGGGGGGGCATTTTTATATAAGAACAAAGGCGGCTCATAGGTTAGGATCGACCCTGTATCGCACAACAAAATAAGCAACTAATTGGTAATTTTTCAGTACGCGTGCGTAGTTTGATATTGGTTGCAAACTGCGAACAGAATGAAAGGTTATTGTTATTACTACCATTTGGAAAGGATTTTATCTTATGTTAAATGTTGTTACCGTTATGAATTTATAATTTTTAAAATTTATTCCTGCGTTTATTTCTGGTTTTCTTAAATTTATAGTCAATAATCTACATAAAGCAAATATTTAGTGGTTTGGAAGAATTTATAATAAATGATAATATTTGATCTCTCGTTTTGGTTAGTATAGTCACCGTACTGGTGCAACAATGTACACTAATAGCCAGAAGTTTCACTACGCATGTCACAAACTAAAAATTTCTTTAAATTCCGCGGACTGTTCTGACCGTTGGAAACTGATCAGTGATTGAAATATTTTGCTAAACGAACAGATGATTTTTAATCATAGATTTAAAAATTTTCTTGTACGAACACTTTTAAACAGATGCGCATGCTCAGAATGGTTTGTGACGGTTTCTGTTGTGCGAACAAACCTATCATTTCTGCATAAGTCTATCTCACACAAACACCCAACCTGGAATTATGCGCAAGCTCGTACATCTTGACTACTATTTGCTAACGCTGACAGCTGTCGCAGCGAGCACATGGTTTGACGTTCGATTTCATTTGTGTTTGTACTTGTACTTCGAAGTATTTGTGCTCTGATAGAAGAGAAAGCATATTAATAATTAAAGCAGCGTTTCTTAACCTATGGGTTTGAGTGGGTCGCATAAACTATTCAGAATTTTATTATTTGATTACAAAATGCCAATCATATTTTTCTAAAATATAAATAAAATTTCACTAAAATGTTACTAATGTAAGCAATACAATGTAGAATTGTTACTGTTTATAACCCTACCGAGACTTTGACTTCATTTTGGTTTAAAAAAAGATTGTAATTACTAAAACTAAATTTTAGGAACCGCCGTGATTCGAAGAATTTTAGAAACTTATGCAAACTCAAGGTTCACAGTAATTAATACTAATTATTGTAAGCTACTCGTATTATTAATTTTATATTTTAAAGAAATACATTTTCAATCATGTTCGAAAGTCAAATTAGACAAATATAGGAAGGTAATATTTGTGTTTCGAATATTTGACTATAAGACAAGATTAAAATTTTATCAAATTCATGTACTTTCCAAATTGTAACAAACTTCGTTGTATTCGAAATTGTTGATCTTATTATGGTTTTAAATTTTTATTATTTTGTTTATAAATATGTACGTAGGTATGTGATATACCTATTCCTACATTTTCATTTTCTTATTTTCATAAATAGATTATTGTTTATAATAAAACATGTGTTTTTATTTTTAAAAAAATTTCTTTATAGTAGGTCGCAAAACCAATATAATAGATAAATTTGGGTCGCGCCTTGAAAAGGTTAAGAAACGCTGGATGTGGTATTTATTTTATTTTTTAAAATTTAATAAATAGTTAAAACAACGCATGATTATTAATGTGTTTCAGCAATGTTCTCCTTACGTGTTTAATACAACCGAATTTGTAAACCACGTCAAAGAACAAACTATTTTAAACAACTACTAAACAAATTATGAAAATTATTACTGACACATTTCTAAAAATTAGATTTTATCACGAATATAAATTACTGTCGGAAAAAGATGATTATATTAGAAATACGTATCATCCATTGTTCTTTACCTTACTGTCAATTAAATAAATTAATCCTAACCAATTGTATTTCTATTATTTTTACAGTACAACAAAGCAAATTATTTAGTTCAAATTTAATACTAGAATGTTTCATTATTATTTATTATTACTAATATTTATATTCAAGAATTTGTGATTTGCAATCTAAATGATAAAAGTGATCATGATCAGAGCTGGGCAATACTTAAAAAAGTACTTTATTAAGCTTACAAGTATTTTCAGTACTTCAAGTACTGTACTTGAAGTACTTTCTATTTATAGTACTGTACTTGACAAAGTAAGTCTATTAACATGTACTTGGACTTAATACTTGGAAAAATACTTGAAGTACAATGAAAAGTACTTGAAGTATTTTTAAATACTTGAAACACTTTAAATGTACTTGAAGTATTTTAAATGCACTTGAAGTATTTTAAATGTACTTGAAGTATTTTGAATGTACTTGAATTACTTTAAATGTACTTACTTGAAGTGCGATGAATAATTTAAAAGTTAACAATGTTATGAGAATTGATTGTGTGTCAGTGTTTCTTCTGCAGTGTTGTGGTGTTATTTCTGTAGCATATCATTATCTGAATTTCATTAATAAATATATTTTCAGCGACAATATGAAAGTAAAGTTATATTTGCAAATTTTTTGGCATAATAGAAAATAAATTATTTCTAATCTCCATACTGCATATACATATAATGTTTATATTACCTAAGTACAGTGCTGGGACTTTGCCATATCTCCTGTTGATCGCATGACGTAAAAATGACGTCATTCTAACATCCCGGTACAACTTCTCGTATCGCCTAGCGAGCATATGACGTCAACTTCACGTCATGCGATCGGTAGGTGATACGGCAGTCCCAGCAAGGAATTCTTGTTTTAAATTACCCAATAAATATCGCATATTGAAATTTTTGTCAATAATCACCTTTTAAGGTCCATATAATCAGAAAAGTATCAATTATCTGAAAAAGTACTTGCAACCAAATTTACAAGTACTTTTTCAAGTACTTGGTATTGTCAAGTACTCTAGAATCTAAAAAAGTACTTGTACTTCAAGTACATTTAAAATCATTAAGATACTTGGTACTTGTAGATACTTCAAGTACTAGTTTCCGGTACTTTGCCCAGCTCTGATCATGATCTCGTCGTTAGCCAATAGTAGTCAAGGTTTACGAGTATGCGCATAATTCCAGGTTGGGTGCTTGTGTGAAATAGACTTAGAAATGATATTTCCATTTCACAGTGTTGGTTTCAAGAAAAGCAAAGGATCTACAATATATTTAGTTCATGTTCATAGGTATATGAGATGGCTAAGCATAAAATTAGTTTCGACTCAATAGCGTATTAATCTCTTTTATGTTTACACTCTACATAAGTTAAATATCTTGCACGCTTCTAAAATTTTTCGCACCAATCCTGTTTAAGTAAGGCATGTCCTGGTATGCGCAGCAGCTCGCCATCATTCGTGAATAGTACTCTATCTCACGGGCTCTCAAATCTGCATGCATTCTGCACACCGAAGTTCCAGTATGTATCGAAACAATCATATCCAACAAAAGGAAACATACGAGATTATTTTATTTTAGTGATAAATGTATATCAAAAAGAGTACATTTATCAGAAACTTCAGTATTAAAATAAATAAATATGTGCTTTTATTTGCAGATTTCGTGACCATATACGCATCCATTGAGGGAGATTATTCACGAGCTCTCAAGTCCGCTCGGATTCGACCCAGGGTTATCTGAACCACAAACATCAACTCAAACAATACAACTGTATAACATTTTTGTTCTATTTCTCACAGTCTATCAATATCAAAAAATTGCAATTTTTATTTTACCTCTATTTCTGTCACGAGTCGCGAACGAAATGCATATAAACTATAATTTTGGATTTATTACAATGCAGTTTTTCATTTTTTGTATTTAAATTTTTGATATATAATTAATAGGGCAGACATTACAGCAATATGTAAATTTTATCATTGTATTTCCCATGGTCCATAAAAAATTAGATATCCGGTAGTAGTTTTACTAAATATACTTAACACTAGCATAAGTAGTGTTTTACAAAAATCAAGATATACTATTGATCTTGTTTTGATCTGTTTTGAAATCAAGACACGACTAAGACAAGAAGTATTTTTTATTTCCCAAGACAAGACAAGAAAGTATTATCAAGAATCAAGATTTCTTGTCAAGATTAATTAATATTGCAAATCTGCATTTGTATGTTTTATGTGTATAGATCCTCTTAACGCTCAACTTCAATACTATTATTCAGAAAATTTCAGTACCATGTATTTCTACCTTATTCTAATATGAAAAGAGGAAAGAAGCCATTAGATTTTAGTGCAAATAGACCTATTAAATTAAAAGAGAGAGATATTAATAAAAGTGTATCAGGTTTGCACTGTGACCAATCAAAGGGTAGAGTTTATATTCCTATCTAAACCAACGCTATTTTCTTACGTGAAATGAAGTATGATTAAAATTAAATGACGAGAGGTATTGTGCTGTGCTGGCCACATCATATTTTTATTATATTTGAGAGGGAGAAATATTATTTTGGGATATAACCAATTCCGAATCTGATTTATATTTCTTTGAACACCCATTGTTTTAAATAAAAAAAGAACTGAATATCAAAATAACACAAAAAAATAACAAATGATCAACAACTAGCAATACAATGCAAGTGTAACCAACATCAAAGTAACATTATTTGATTATTTAACTAAAAGGGGCAGACGTCAACGCTACTTGAGCGTTCGGATTGGATAAAGCGATAGAAAAAGAGGATTTCCCTAAAATATCAAAAAACAAGAAATATCAAGAATTCTTGAAACAAAACAAGAATTACGTCGCCAAGAAATGCTCAAGACAAGACATTTTCATTTTCTTGTGTTGAAAATCAAGCCAAGACAAGAAATGATCATCAAGACAAGATTTCCTAATCACCTGCAAAGTATTCTCCTTGGGACTCCACACTCTTCCGCCAGCGGTGCCGACATTGTTTGAAGCATTCCGAAAAAGCCTCTTTCGGAATGGAGTTTAGCTCGGCTGTCATTGCAGCCACAATGTCCTCTCTTGTCTGAAATCGCGTTCCTTTCAATAACCTCTTGTGTTTGGGGAACAGCCAAAAATCGCAGGGGGCATATCAGGAGAATAAGGACCCTGTTGGACCACAGGAGCCTTGTTCTTCGCCAAAAAAGTCTGAATCAAGTGCGAGGAATGTGCTGGAACATTGTCGTGATGGAGGTGCCAATTTCCTGTTGACCACAACTCCGGTCTCTTGCGCCGCACAGCATTAAGTAGGCGACGAAGGACATCCCTGTAATACTCTTTGGTGGTTATTTGACCCTATGGTGCGTACTCGTGGTGTACCACACCACGGGAGTCAAAGAAAGCAGTCAGTATTACTTTGACGTTGCTGCGCACTTGGCGGGCCTTGGTCTTGGTGACGTGGAATGCTTCCATAACATCGTCACCGAAAGCCGTCTGGATCTTCCGAATGGTTTCCAGCTCGCTATCGCCCAGTTTCAGGCAAAATTATATGCAATAGCGCTGCTCCAGTCGTGCCGTCATTTTCCTTGCAGTGAAAAACCGACGAGAGCACTACACACTATATCCTGCTTGCCAGCAACAGACGTTATCGACAGGCTGGAAAAAAATCACGCATGCGCACGAAGGTTCAAGGTCAGGTCATGCAAGCGCGCTTGATTCAAATCAGGTTTTCGCAAAAAATTAAGGTCTAGACAATGTATGTATTGCTTTAGTCTTTGTGATAATTGCAATAGCAATAAAAATCATATATGTGTTGACATGCAGTATATTTAGTTGAGTGTACTGAAACCGTGTATAGCTAAATTATTTCTTGATAACGTATTCCAGTACGCGTGTCTTGTTCTAGTGTTAAGTATATTTAGTAAAACTGCCACCCGGTATAGGGAAATAAAAACAAAATATAAAACTTACAGTTTTTGAATCAATGACGACAATATAAATAATTTCGCATAATCACACACAATATACTGACAAATTGACTTTGTACAGTCAAATATTCGTAGAAAGCTTAATGATATAATTATTTATTATTTTTTATTTATCTGTAAGTTTTCATAACATCTTAATGCACTAAACGTAACTTTAGTGTCAATTTCATTTTGTCAAAAACTGATTCATCAACAAATTTATATCAGCTTTAATTCATTGATAAACCAATAAAAAATAAACATACACGATTTCTCCTAGTAGGTACTTCAAAGCAACCTATATCAATTGAAAAAATACCCGTACGCCTGTTCGATATCAAGTATGTGAAGGTAACGTATATGTTGTCAAATTCAATTTATTCGGCAACCAAAATGCCTATAGAGTAAAGGGAATACCGAATACATAACCTAAATTTAACAACGAAACTGGGGCTCAAAAGACAACAACTATTCGCTTTCTAACTAGAACCTAGAGCACTCTGCGTTGAGTCATTCACTCACCGATCCTCTCAAACCACTTGAAAGCAAAGGCGAAGGCGATGGAGACGACGGCCTGCCTAGTAGCACACGAAAGCTGCTATCACGCCCCACCCCAAGATTGATTTGATTTTATTCACTAAATTTTCATTCGTAATACAATATGTACTTCCAAGTTTTCAATAGATGAAATAATTTCGACTAAGAACAAAAACAATGTTAAATGAGAGTACAAATTGTATATTAAAAAATGAAATTGTTCTTCTATACAGATTTTTTATAAGAAATAAAGAATTAATTTTAATGCCGAGACATTTAATAGTAGTTTTAAAATTAATTTAGGAAGAAACATTAATTAATAAGTATAATGTTGTATATGTACCTGCAACTTGGACCTTGTAGATCGAAATTTGTCGCAAAATATGAGTATTGTTATTAAAAAAATAAAAATAAGGGAAAGCAAACTAAAATTCTGTATTAATATTAATAATAATACTGTTGAAATTATACCGAGAGTTTTTTTTTATCAATGAACATGGGTGTGCGTCATTATCATAGTGTAACGTAGAACGCCCGCTGTCGCCGCCGCCGTCGCTGGATAAAAAGCATATACCTGTATAAATAATATATATATATATATATATATATATATATATATATATATATATACCGTGTGTCTGTCTTAAAGGTGTACATAGGAGATTAATGTGGGTTATCAGTTTTTTGCAATTTCCTGCTCGCCTAATTATTTTAATCAAAAAAAAAATAAAAGTTTTAGGGCATAAAATTCTGCATCTAAATCAATAAACAGAATTTCGTTTACATGTAACGACAGAAATTAATAATGTAAATGTCGAAAATTACGTTGAAAATATCGACAGCCATGGAATTGAACAAAAAATAAATAAATTCTTGACGTTTTATCTGTCACAACGTAAGTTAACTTATTTGACGTTTCTGACAATTTGATAAAACGTCAAGCATTTATTTATTTGACGCGTTTTTGCTTACAATAATTAAGCGAGCAGGAAATTGCAAAAAATTGATTTCCCATGTTAATCTCCTATGTACACCTTTAAGACAGACACACCGTATTTATATATATATATATATATATATATATATATATATATATATATATATATATATATATATATATATATATATATACAGGTTAAGTGTAATCGTCACTGTGTTGAAATGTTAGTGGGTAGTTCAGTGTTTTATTTAGGCCTAAATTAAAATGTAGATTCTTTGAAAATTTAGTCAAGCTTTCGCCTTTTATTTAAGGCTTCCTCAGGACTCTGTAAAGTTACAATTTGGAGTACAGTAATTTTGACAATTAAAAAGTATTTTTTGTTCTACTTACAATTTACATGAAGTAATTTTGAAAAATAAATTCACTTAAACATAGAAAGATATTTGTCGTAAATGGTATTACATTGTTTTTGTTGTTTCACAGTATGATGATGCTGATAAAATTCGATGATTGTTTGAATTTTGTTAAAAAGTAAAATTTGCGTAAAAAACCACATGTTTTTTGATGTTTATAAATACTAGTGGTGGTGTGTGAAAGTGGAAAAACTTTTGAAATGATGGTTTTCAAAATTTAAAGAATCTACACGCCCCACCCCAAGATTGATTTGATTTTATTCACTAAATTTTCATTCGTAATACAATATGTACTTCCAAGTTTTCAATAGATGAAATAATTTCGACTAAGAACAAAAACAATGTTAAATGAGAGTACAAATTGTATATTAAAAAATGAAATTGTTCTTCTATACAGATTTTTTATAAGAAATAAAGAATTAATTTTAATGCCGAGACATTTAATAGTAGTTTTAAAATTAATTTAGGAAGAAACATTAATTAATAAGTATAATGTTGTATATGTACCTGCAACTTGGACCTTGTAGATCGAAATTTGTCGCAAAATATGAGTATTGTTATTAAAAAAATAAAAATAAGGGAAAGCAAACTAAAATTCTGTATTAATATTAATAATAATACTGTTGAAATTATACCGAGAGTTTTTTTTTATCAATGAACATGGGTGTGCGTCATTATCATAGTGTAACGTAGAACGCCCGCTGTCGCCGCCGCCGTCGCTGGATAAAAAGCATATACCTGTATAAATAATATATATATATATATATATATATATATATATATATATATATATATATATATATACCGTGTGTCTGTCTTAAAGGTGTACATAGGAGATTAATGTGGGTTATCAGTTTTTTGCAATTTCCTGCTCGCCTAATTATTTTAATCAAAAAAAAATAAAAGTTTTAGGGCATAAAATTCTGCATCTAAATCAATAAACAGAATTTCGTTTACATGTAACGACAGAAATTAATAATGTAAATGTCGAAAATTACGTTGAAAATATCGACAGCCATGGAATTGAACAAAAAATAAATAAATGCTTGACGTTTTATCTGTCACAACGTAAGTTAACTTATTTGACGTTTCTGACAATTTGATAAAACGTCAAGCATTTATTTATTTGACGCGTTTTTGCTTACAATAATTAAGCGAGCAGGAAATTGCAAAAAATTGATTTCCCATGTTAATCTCCTATGTACACCTTTAAGACAGACACACCGTATTTATATATATATATATATATATATATATATATATATATATATATATATATATATATATATATATATATATACAGGTTAAGTGTAATCGTCACTGTGTTGAAATGTTAGTGGGTAGTTCAGTGTTTTATTTAGGCCTAAATTAAAATGTAGATTCTTTGAAAATTTAGTCAAGCTTTCGCCTTTTATTTAAGGCTTCCTCAGGACTCTGTAAAGTTACAATTTGGAGTACAGTAATTTTGACAATTAAAAAGTATTTTTTGTTCTACTTACAATTTACATGAAGTAATTTTGAAAAATAAATTCACTTAAACATAGAAAGATATTTGTCGTAAATGGTATTACATTGTTTTTGTTGTTTCACAGTATGATGATGCTGATAAAATTCGATGATTGTTTGAATTTTGTTAAAAAGTAAAATTTGCGTAAAAAACCACATGTTTTTTGATGTTTATAAATACTAGTGGTGGTGTGTGAAAGTGGAAAAACTTTTGAAATGATGGTTTTCAAAATTTAAAGAATCTACATTTTAATTTAGGCCTAAATAAAACACTGAACTACCCACTAACATTTCTCCTTATTTATATATATATATATATATATATATATATATATATATATATATATATATATATATATATAGGTAGGTAGGTATTTGTATATTTTTAATATAACATTTAGTATAAAATTGTAAATTGCGGTAATTTATTTGGTAATTTCTCGGTAATTTACGTTTTTACATCTCTGATGTATGAAATAAATTTATGAAAATAGTACCTGCGTTTTATTAGAAACATGAAATATATAGGATGTCAGGGAATGCTTTACCCAAAATTCAAGGACAGCATCGCAAAGAAAAATGCAATAAAATGTTCCTCAGGCCTTTTTTAGATCATTTCAATTTTTTATGTAACATATACCACAAATTTGGAGAATAATTCCTTTTTCATCGTAATTGATTACCTACGTTACGCTAGTTTTAATAGACATAGGTACATTATTTCAGTAGTTCTCAAAATCCTGGATATGTATAAAATATTTTTTTTAACTTAACAGGAGAGAAAAATGGCTCGGGATTGTTTAACTGCATTTTCCATTACATAGCTGTCCTTAAATTTTGGCAACTAATCGTTGGACGTTAAATTACAATAGTACTACATTTTATCAATTTCTATATTTTTTGTAAAATGATGTTAATCGTTAGTAATACTTTTATAGCGCAAATAATTCTTATAAGTTGTAAAAAGTAGTAAATAATTTTAATTTATTATTAATCAAACATTTTTTTTTTGCATTCATGAAAAATTTGGTTTATTTTAGTAATTTACTTAGTATTCAAGAGTTCATGAATTCTGATCTCTGTTTTCCCAAATTTGTAAAAGTAGGTAATTTAAAAATTATCCTACACCATTAAATACAAGTGAAATCATCCCTCTTATTGAGTGTTATTCCTGAAAAGTTACTAAAATTTACTTCCACATTATGAACCGTGTTTTGTTATGTTCATTTACTTCGTATTTTGTTCCACACTTTCGGTTCTTATATTATCCCTTGTCTCTTTGTCCGCCATTCACTGTTGTTACTTATTGTCACTTTGCAGAGTTTGTGAATACGAAATCCTTAAAACTTTTTATCTTCCTAAGTTTGGAACAATGAAAGTAAAGCACAGGCTAAATTAATAAATTCTATTTGTCATACGCGAATTTTAAATTATTTCAGGGGGATTCATTTAATTTTTTTATTTATTAAAATAGGAATATAATTTACAAAATTTAATTGCAGTTTTTAAATATGAAAACATGACATAATTTGTTCAAATAAAGTTGTATAGAATTAAATATTTTTATAAATTAAAATATACAGGCTGTTCATTTTAAGGGGTACACTATTGCTATCTCGGGAAGTATAGGAGCTACGAAGTCCGTTAAATTAGCAAGTAATTTCTATTTTATAAGACTAATTTAATAAGCTAAACAAACTAAACTGGTCTAGTGGTTCTCCAAATACGGAGTGCAACTTTGTTATTTTAAACGGCAACAGCATTTTTTTCTTAATTCAACGATATCCATATGTAATATCTTAATATTACAAAATATTTGAGAAAAATGTAAATGAATATTATGGGGATTTAATTTAAATCCGATTGTAATAAGAATGCTTTGAAGAAAACAATTGAATATTTTATTTCATGTAAATTGTTGTTTAATGGCAAAACAAATATTTAGTACACTTTCCCAGTGTTAAATGAATTTTATTCACGAAGAAAAGCCTGTTATGTTTATATTTTGTTTTCTTCATAGCACACTTATTGCAATCAGATTTACATTAAATCAGCATCATTTTCATTGGCATTTTTCTTAAATATTTTGTAATATTAGGGTATTACATATGGATATCGTTGAATTCAGAAACAAATATGTTACCATTTACAATGAAAAAGTCGTACCCAGTATTTTGAGAATTACTAGTCTAAAAAATTCTTGTTTCGTTCATTAAAGTAGTTTTATAAAATAGAAATTGTTTGCTAATTTAACCGACTTCGTAGCTCCTATATTTCTCGAGCTAGCAGTAGTGTATCACTTAAACTGAACACTCTGTATAATTCTTTTAAAATATGCATAAGTAGGTGGTATATCATAAAATGTAAATATGAACAAAGTACAAAAATATATATTACCTTTTTTTTAAATACCAATTATTTTTAAATATGTAAAATTTAATAAATTTAATAATTTTTTTAGACTAGTAGTTCTCAAAATACTGGGTACAACTTTTTCATTGTAAATGGTAACATATTCAACGATATCCATAATACACTAATATTGCAAAATATTTAAGAAAATGCCAATGAAAATGATATACTGATTTAATTTAAATCTGATTGCAATAAGAGCGCTATGAAGAAAACAAAATATAAACATAACAGGCTTTTCTTCGTGAATAAAATTCATTTTAACACAGGGAAAGTGTACTAAATATTTGTTTTGCCATTAAACAACAATTAACATGAAGTAAAATATTCAATTGCTTTCTTCAAAGCATTCTTATTACAATCAGATTTAAATTAAATCCCCATAATATTCATTTACATTTTTCTCAAACATTTTGTAATATTAAGGTATTACATATGGATATCGTTGAATTAAGAAAAAATGATGTTGCCATTTAAAATAAGAAAGTTGCACCCCGTATTTGGAGAACCACTGGTGTAAAAAATTCTTGTTTCGCTTATTAAATTAGTCTTATAAAATAGAAATTGTTTGCTAATTTAACGGACTTCGTAGCTCCTATACTTCCCGAGATAGCAATAGTGTACCACTTAAAATAAACAGCCTGTATATTTTAATTTATAAAAATATTTAATTCTATACAACTTTATTTGAACAAATTATGTCATGTTTTCATATTTAAAAACTGCAATTAAATTTGAAAATTATATTCCTATTTTAATAAATAAAAAATTAAATGAATCCCACTGAAATAATTTAAAATTCGCGTATGAAAAATAGAATTTATTAATTTAGCCCCAACTTAGGAAGATAAAAAGTTTTAAGGATTTCGTATTTTATTTTAAAATATGCTTAAGTAGATGGTATATTAAATACCAATTATTTTTAAATATGTAAAATTTAATAAATTTAATCAAATAATTCCTTCAAAATTAACAATATGAATATTAGTAAGAAAATGCGAATTTTTAGTTTATTCCATAGATATATAAAAAATTAAGTGGTTTCACGAATTTCATTGAAAATGACAATAAATATTCTTAACTACTATGATAAAAGTATTTCATTAATAAAGTTGCACGAAAAAGTGTAAAACATCTATTTCGTAAATTTACTGAAAACTTGTAAATCGATATACTGGCGCCAGCTACACAGAAACACTGAGAACTAATTCAACACCCCCTACAACGGTTCGTTTTCCGACTAAGGTAACACACCAATTTATTTGAAATATTTAAGCTTCATCCCGTCGAACACAGGGGGGTCCATACAACAAATATTTAAAACATTTATTTTCAATTCGAAAGGGTATTATAGTTGCTCATTAAGTTATCTAATCAATTAAAAGCTTCGGAACCCCCTATTGAATAGATACGCCACAATATTCAAAATAAAATATTGGTCCTAAAAAGCAATGACCAGTGACAGTTTTAGTATGTTGAATAAAAAAAATAATTGGTAAGTATTGGCGATAAAAAAAATTTCTAAGTACAAGAATGCAGAAAAGGATATCTACACCGAAAAATTTATGTAAAACCCGTAATTTCCTTTAAAATAGCACTACAGTTTTTACCTTAATATAAACTAATATCTTCAAAAAAAGGGAGAGAAAAAAAATCACTTTTTAATTATTACCCAACCTACTTTGGAGTCCATATGAAAATTAGAAATAATATGAAAAGATAGCAAAAATGAGAAAATTTTTTTCATCTCTAAAATTAACTCTTAACATAGCCAGTTTTGATTAATTTAACTGAATTTTTATTTTTATAGTTCTCAAGATTACAGTATTGGACACGTTATTCTGGAACAGTATTGTAACTTATCTAGATAATTTCATCTAGATAAATCATCTAGATAATATAGTTTTATCTATTATCTTATCTAGATATTTTTTTTCGAAGTTATCTATTATCTTATCTAAATAAAAATAAAAATTATCATTATCTATTTTTTGAAAATCATCTAGATGAAAATTTTAATAAAACATTAAAAAAATTCTTTTCTAATACAAATCGAATTTAAATTAAATAAAGCTGCGCAAACGTACAACTGTAATATTGATAGAATTCTGAGAAAAATTTGAATTTATAAAGATATAAATATGATTACTTTTCTTTGTCAAGATGTCAAGAAGGTACGATTTTGTAAATTCTTTAGTTTCATAATTAGGTAATGGACATATTTGCACAGAATTCCATTATTTATTTGGTATGAAATTTTGTTTAATACCTTATATTAATACACGTTAAATTACTATAACAGAATATTTCTAAATATGCAAAATAATTTATTATTCTGTCCTATATCTACATTATAACATGCTATGTATATTTTAAACAAATTATCTAAAAAGTATCTAGATAATAGTCAATTATCTATTATCTATTATCTAGATAAATTTACAAAAAATATCTATTACCCTATCTAGATAAAAACAATGTTAGTTATCTTTATCTTTATCTAGATAAAAAATATGATTATCTATTACAACACTGTTCTGGAAAACCCTGTTTATTATTATATTGGTCATTTATTTATTTAATTATTAATTTTTTCAACATACCAAATGCACAAAGCAAACTACAAAACAACAATCTTACCTTTACGCCTTATCAGCACTCAGTTTCCACTCTATATTAAGTTGTCAAACTAGTGTAACTAAATTAAAATATATTACCGTATTATATATTCTAACTGGATATATAATCATTTTGTCCGGAGCATAAAAAATCTATATTATTATATTATAATGAAAAATAAATAAACCGCACCTAATAAGGGTACCGTGCCTTCATTCAGCATAATAATTATTCCAAAAAAATGTATCATTTCACTTTAGCTTACTGAGAACGTTATAAATGTTGGTACACCACCTATTGAAATCTCTACAAATTTACACAACGGGTTACGCAAAACGATATTATAGATATAAATTTTTATTCTTCATACGCTAGAAACACAATTAATCGCAAAAAATATAACCTGAACTTTAAATATTCGCGAATACCAACGATATGATTTAAGTGACGAATGACCGACGACTACTGAAGGGTGGGGACATACTGCGCCATTTATATGCTACTGAATCATAATTGGCACTCAAACTTTTTTCGCACTGCCATTTTTATAGATGACCTATCCAAAAAAACATTTTTAAAACAATGACAAAAAATTAACTTATTTTTTCAAAAAATATATTTGATCAGTATACACCTTACCATTATAAATATAGGTTTGATACCTAAAAAACATTAATGATCTTTTAAATTATGTAATGATCTCATAAGGTTTCGTGGTCTGAGTGTCAGGTCGCGAATCTGGGGAACCGGGCTCGATCCCGACCGACGCCAAATATTTCCAATTTTAAATGGAATAAAATTGACCTCTGTGATGCACTCTCCATGCAAGCAATGAGTGCCCGTGAGGTGACGCCTGGTAAGCGCCCGCACGGTGCAAATATATCATCTTTACCGATATCTGTGTACAAAGCAGATTGGCACACCCAACAATGGGAAGCCATGATGATATATTTATTTATTTATTTATTTATCTTTAACTCAATTTGAAATACCTATAAAATGAATATAAAGAGGTATGTGACCATATTCGAATTTCAATATATATGTCATAAAATATAAAAACTAACCAGCGTAGCTTCTCATTATAATAATAAAAACTAAATATTAATTTGTAATAATCTTGTTAATAACAATTTAATGTTTTGGAGAAGGGATATATGCCGTAAGTACCTATGTTAAAACCGTGGACGAAGACAGATAGACTGCGGGAAGGAAAGAGACAGTTATAAATCAGCTTATCGGCGTCGCGTTTATGTTGTGGTAGGTGTGGCAGGGTGTGGCATGGTCACATCTGGTTATAACAATCTCTTTCCCTCCCAGTCTAACCGTCATTTTTCACGCTTCTACCATTTTCACGTAACAAATCCCTTCCCCAAATTTTTAATAATTATATTCTCGTAAAGTACAAATAATTAATCGATGTAAAAAAATACGGGTATATACCCCATTACCCGAGATCGGTTAAATGTATACCTTAAAAAAATAATTTTACTAATACTATACTATACACACTGCATGTAATGTAGTGGCGTAACTAACGGGCCCGCAGGGCCCGCATTGCGGGCGGGCCCCCGGCTCTAGAGAGGCCCCAATTTACATGATTTATAAATTTGTAACTACTGCGAAATTTTGAATTTAATCTTTTTTTTGTAGCAACATACAAATTATTTAGTCCTTTATTTTTTTAAATGTCCAAAAATAATATTGGCTAAGGAGCCCCTTATCTGCTATGCAAAATCAAGCTTTTTATTGTCTATCACATTTCGGCCGGCAGAATTTCGATGTCTTAGCAGATATTTTCCTGCAACTAATCTAGAGTTTTCCTTTAAAATAACCTCATAAAAAGAAGTCTGGGGCTGTCAAATCAGGACATCTTGCGGCCAATGTGTATTACCAAAACATGGGATTAAATAACGATACGAGGATCATTTTCGCAAAATTGCTACTATTTAAACTGTATGATACTGATCCATTTTAATAATACCATATTTTGTCCAAGTTCTTTCATTTGGGATACCAAAAATCTATGAATCAATTCCCTATAACTTTCACCAGTGGACTGTGCCACTAATTTCATTAAAAAATAAAAAAAAATACGGGCCAATCACATTTTCATAGTAAAAGCCACAACATACAATGACTTGGGTGGGATGTAAAGGTGCGTAATCTTGGATTTTCAGGCCTCCCATATTGGTTATTTTGCTTCTTAACATGTCAACTTAGATGAAAGTGAGTCTAGTCACAATTTCTACAAGTTCTTGTGGTATGTAGTTCCTCATGATAAAAACAAGAATTAAAACGGGCCCCAAAAACTTTTTGCGGGCGGGCCCCCGAACTCTTAGTTACGCCACTGATGTAATGTCTCAAGATGTCTCAAAAATGATGTCCATGCTTTTGGAATTGATTCAGTGGACTAAAACGAATTAAAAATTAAGCGTGGAAAATTTTCTGATTATCCTTCGTTCTGAAATTATTGATAAAAAACAAATATTAACAGAAGATGTGTTCAAAAAGGTTACCTCTTACTTGAAGCCAAACATTTGCACAATTTATCATGAAAGCATGATCAAGTTTTCATGCACAAACATTCCAATCGGTTGTGTAAGATGGAAAAATTAGGTGGATATGGCGACGTTCGTATTCACGCTGCGTGATAATAAACGAAGATATGCTACAGAGCATTCAAGCTTCCATGATTAAGCGTACGAATATTTATATTCAAGGATTCAAGCGAGTTTGAAAATTGAACATATTTCGTGCGTTTCAACTTTACCATGCTTCCATAATAAATCGTGTGAATATTTTCTTTCAGGTAGGAGACAACCTGTTTGAGCACATTTTGTAACAACAGAGTTGAAAATACTTTGTTTTCTAAAATTATTCGTTTTCCATAGGCAAAGTTTAAATATTAGTATTTCTTTTTTATCTATAACTTGACAATAAAGGAAAATAAAAAAAACAGTCTTATTTTCAATTTGTTTTGGCCTCCAGATTCAAATCTTATAAGGACGGACGTTGAGACACTTGTTTACGAATGTAATAAGTACTTATTTTTTATATTGAAACCCTCTTTATAATTAACACTAGAATTGGTTTGTAGAGGGCTACGTAATCAGTGGCGGATTTAGAGGGGGGGCACTCGGGCACGTGCCCCCCCTGTTATTATTGAAAATTTAATTATTATATATTATCATTCACGTATTAAACATATAGATAAATAAAAGAATAAAGTTACTAATAAAAATACAGAATTTCTAATTATTTAAATAAACATTATTTCTCAAACTCATTTACTTGTTTGGGGTCCTGCACTCTGATTTTTTTATTATTTTAAATTAAAGTTCTTTTAATTTTGAAGTAATTCGTAGTATTACAAAGTCTTAATTGTTTTTGGTTTAATTGAATTTGATTTGTAAAGTCAACGTGACGTCACGGCGACACCAGCGACACCTATTGCTATATCTTTCTCTCGCACAAGTTCTATAGTAGGCAGAGAGAAAGGTAGCACTAATGTGACGTCACAGTGACACTGACAACAAATCACAAATATCTCGCAAAGTCATTATTTAAAAAAATGTTTTCTTCATCTTAATCCCTATTTATTGACTAATACTTTAAATATAAAGTGTACCCCAAATAGATAATTAAAAAGACAAATTATGGGGGTTTATATTTTAGTAAAATAGTTATAGGTTGCTATTTAAAAATTTAAAATTCTGACTTTATAAAAAAATTTTTACATCTGCCATCAAATAGTATACCTACTTAAAAAAATAATAAAACTTTTATATGAACAATTTTTTACAATACAATATAAAAGTTAACGAGGAAAGGGGGGGAGGTCACCCTATATGTTTTTTAAAAAAAATCCGAATTTAGTGCCCCCCCTATTATAATTTTCTAAATCCGCTACTGTACGTAATATATACAGTAAGTTCATTTTAAGTGGTACACTATTGCTATCTTGAGAACTATAAGAGCTACGAGGTCGCTTAAATTAGTAAACAATTTCTATTTTACTAGACTATTTTAATGAGCGTAAAATTATTTTTTTTTCAACCAGGAATTTTCAAACTGTGTGCACCAACTTTGATATTTTAAATGGGATCATATATTTTTTATTTATTTATTAGATACAGAATTTTATTCTGAATTCAGTGATATAATATTTTTATACTCTCACATAACGATTTTTTTTTTGAGACATATGCATATAAAGTTTTATATTAATGTGATTAAAATTTGACTATAATAAGAGTGCCACGAATGGAAAAAAATACTACATGTTATTTTTCTTATATAGAATTAGAATGCCATGAAAGAAATACGTGAATATTTTATGCGCGTTGACATCTCGGTTGACATTTATGATCAAATGACAGAAGAAGATATTCACTCCTTTCTGCCAGGGCACCCTAATTCTATGTAAAAAAAGTAACAACTTGTATTCATTTTTTCCATCCGTGGCACTCTCATAATAGTCATATTTTAATAATATTATTATACAACTTTATATGCATATTTCTTTTTAAAAATCGTTATGTGAGGGTATGAATAATTACATCTTTGAATTCAGAATAAAATTCTCTATCTAACAAGTAAATAAAACATATATGATCCCATTTAAAATAACAAAGTTGGTGCTCAAAGTTTAAAAACCCCTGGTTGAAAAAATTAATTTGATGCTCATTAAAATAGTCTAATAGAAATTGTTTGCTAATTTAACAAACCTCGTAGTTCTTATAGTTCTCGAGTTAGCAATAGTGTACCACGTAAAATGAACAGCCTATATATATATATATATATATATATATATATATATATATATATATATATATATATATATATATATATATATATATATATATATATATATATATATATATAAGCATATGAATACTTTCTGTATGATCTATAGTATGGATATGATCTGATTTTATTTTTGTAATCCTGGATTATTATTTTTAAATCCCGACAATTTTAAAATTGTAATACGATATACGAGTTAAAGTTTTACAGTACACCTGTAAAGGTAATAAAATTATTAGAAGAATAAAATTTCACTGCTATAATAATCAGTTTCTTTATTTTAAAAGTATATTCGACAAAACATTAAAATGTGATTTACGACTTTTTTAAAACTCATTGACAAGTAATAAATCACAGTCCTTGTGTTTAGCTACCTGCAAAAAGAAGTGAAATGGATCGCTTACATCTTTTTCTAATACTATAAATATTTGTACTCTTAACAGTCACAATAAAAAAAACTGCTTTTAAATAATGAAAACTATTGTAAATAGCATAATATATATTCAAATTTATAGTTTGATTGTTTAATACCCATTTGTATTTCTAACGCTTAAAATTTCAACTTGTTATTCATTTAAAAATTATACTTCAATAAAAAAATTGTCTATTTAGAATTAACATTAATTTATTTAGCTTACTGAATAACTCAAATTTAAATTCTAAATGTCAGTGGACCTGGACCTAAAAGTGATAATTGTTCATCTACATTACATACCAATTTATTGATCTATGGAATTTAGTTAACACAACTTCTTGTAACTTAATATACAAGGGTGGTGGCGGTAAGGGATGAACATAGGGATTTTAATTTTATGATATTTTCTGCTCTATTGCTTATTTTTTAACAAAAACTGTGCAGTGCAAAGTTTTACAGAATTAAAAGTTGAATACAATACCGTTTTTACATGTTTTATTATCTGTTTAGTTTCTTCACAATTTTAAAAAGAAATTTAAAATTTTCCATAAATTAATAGCAATGGCCATGACTTATGACATTATAAAAAACAATATTATTTCATTCATGACAAAAAAAATTGTAAGAAGTAAATTAAATATTGATGCTTATTCAAATGAGGAACGTGTCTTTATCATAAAGAAATATGGTGGAAATAAAAATGAAAGAATGTAAAATTTGAAAATATTCGGAGAGGAAAGTGTCTAGCTTGGTGCTCCGAGTCACGAAGTTGGCGGGAGGTATATGAGGTTGGATACGTCCAACCAAGGGATGCGTAGCGACAGAGAAAGAAGTCCGCCATGTACACCTGAAAAACAGAAAATAAATTCATGCTTAAGGTAGATTTATGCAGTCTACTTTTTATTTTACTTTTTCGTTTTTTTTCGCATTTACTTTTACTTTAGTTTGGTACTTTATGCATCTACTTTAAAGCATTCGATACACATGCGCAGATGTGATTTTTCTGATACATAATCGTAAATGTAAATAGATAAATATACCCTGTTTAAATGGACAAGAATGTAATAATTTGTGCACACAGCAATATTATTACATAGTAAGTAAATATACTAACCAGTTTCATTTAATACAGATGCTATACTTTTACAAGCATTTTTTGCCATCCTTGAATAATATATCTGTTTTATCATAAAAATGGGGATATTTTTGAATTAAATCTAATAATAAACTATCTTGTTCTTTACTCACTTTTCGTATGCATAACCTAAAACCTACACACAAAAACAAATACACAACACGCTGACGCTGGTGTTTGTAAAGTGGAGCTCATGCGCAGTTGTGAAATTCTTTTAGTTTAACGGTCTTAAGTTGAAAGTTGGTCAACTTAAGGTCTTAAAGTAAAATTAAAAGTGTGCACATAAAGCAGTACATATATTAACACACATTTATCTTTTATAAAGTAAAAGAAAAAGAAAAAGTAAAGTAAAAAGCAGGCTGCATAAATCCACCTTTACCTCTGTAAATATAACAAATTGTTAGTGTCAGTTATTGAGAATTGAGAATAAGAAAATTTGCGCTATCATTTTAAATAGTTAATTATCTATCATTTGAAATTAAGTTGCGAAATCAATTTTTTAATGTATCGTTGTGAGTGAAAATATGATATTAAACAGAGAGCATTTTCTTTAGTTTTTGCAAAAAAAAACAAAAGAACACCTTCTTCTGGTCTAAAGCGTCTCCTGGGCTCTATGCTTCGCCACCTTGTTCCTCCATCTAAGCTTAAACCGTCCTCTCTTTCACTTCCCCTCCGCCACTAGGTGCTCCACTGCTATCCAACGTACTCCTCGCCTCTCCGTTCGACGTGACCAAACCATCTTAGCCTGCTCTCCTGCACCTTTTTTCCCATCAGTCCCACCTTGACTGTCCCTCTGATGTACTTATTCCTGATCTTGTTCTTCCTTGTCACGCCGCACATCTACCTCAGCATCCTCATCTCCGCCACCTCTATCCTTCGCTCTTGGGCCTTCGTGATTGGCCACGTCTCCGCACCATATAAAATTGCTGGACGCACCACCGTCTTATATATCTTTCCTTTCATCTTACAGCTCATTTTTTTATCGCACAGAATCCCACTCATCTTCCTCCAGTTCATCCACCATCCACCCACATGTTACTCTATGCTGTATCTCTTTGTCTAACCCCTCTTGATAATCGACCCAAGATACGAGGGCAAGGTGAAAAGTTCTCGGCATGGCAGTGAAAGACTGTATTTTTAAGGTGAAAAATGCATTTATTTTTGTACATAGTCCCCCATAAGCTCAATGCACTTTGCCCAACGTTTTTCCATTGAATAGATTCTATTCCTGAAATGCGATTCCAGGAGGTCTGCAAAATACCTATCTACGGCTGCTATCACTTCTTGATGTGAACTAAAACGCTTTCCAGACATTTTTTTTAGATTTGGGAATAAGTGGAAGTCAGAGGGAGCCAAATCTGGTGAATAGGGTGGATATTCCAACGATTCGTACTTCAAATCCCTTAGTTTTCCCATTGTTAAAACACCTTTGTGAGCAGGTGCATTGTCCTGGTGAAAGATAATTTTTTTCTTTTGCAATCCAGGAATCTTCTCATGAATTTCTTTATCTACTTGGTCTAAAAGATTTGCATAGTACTCTCCAGTTATAGTTTTACCCTTTTCAAGGTAGTCAATAAAAAAAATCCCTTTTGCATCCCAGAAAACACTGGCCTTAATCTTTCCGGCAGATGAAACTGAATCGCCTTTTTTTGGTGCAGAGCCACCGGCTTCCACCCACTGCTTTGATTGTTGTTTTGTTTCTGGTGTATAATGGTGGACCCACGTCTCATCCATAGTTATAAAGCGGCGCACAAAATCGGTTGGATTCTTCTTAAACCGATATAAACATTGCTCGGAATTTCGTTTTCGCATTTGCTTTTGGTCAGCATTTAACAAGTGCGGCACCCATCTTGCACAAAGCTTTTTCATGTTTAACTCTTTATGTAAAATGTACCGTACCCTTTCTTCTGAAATACTTACGGCCTCAACAATCTCATACACTTTTAATCGCCGATCGTCCAACACCATATTGTGCATCTTCTCGATGATTTCATTTGTAGTTGCAGTTTTTGGTCGTTCTTCTCGTGGATCATCTCCAAGAGATATTCGACCACGTTTAAATTCAGCCGCCCATTTTTTCACCGTTGAAAATGAAGGAGCTGACTCCTTATAAACCTTCACCAAGTTTGGATTAATTTCCGTTAGGGTTAAACCGTCCAAAACGAAGAATTTTATGACTCTTCGATATTCCAATTTATCCATTACAACGAAACACACACAACACGTCAAATTCAAAAAACCATATAAAAAAAACTATTTTGCGGATCAAATTGAAAATTGACATTTATTATTGTGACATTTGAAACAACATCATAACGAAATATTTCATTGATATCAAAGCCTACTCTCTGTTAAGCCGAGAACTTTATACCTTACCCTCGAATTTGAATTTGTGCACCGATGGCAGCCAGTCATCCTGGAGCCGTACGAATACGTCCTCGGCACTCCCCGTAGTCATGTATTCTGTCTTCAATTTTTGACTATTATTTGGACTTAAAAAAATTACGGGTTAGAAGAATTTCATCAAAAACTATTGATGCTACAATAATGTAATTCATTGTTATTTTGAAAGCATTTCAAAAGAAGATTGGTTGGAAGCTTTTAAAAAGTGGAAGGAGAGAATGGTGAAGTGTATTATTGTTAAAGAGAAATATTTTGAATATATTTAAAATAAAATTCTAAAATCATCATATGTCTTATTTTTATTATCCTATCGACCTAATATAATTTTGTACATAAAGGAAATATGGTTTCCTGTAAAAAATATATAAACACACCAAGTTTGTTTGAATATTTCGTTGAACAAAACTATTTACGAGTCATGTGAATCTACGCCTGACATTCTGAAATTTAAAACAGTGATACTCGTATCCTGTCCTGATTCATTTATCAGGGGCTTTAAATCAGTTTGTTAATATTCAAACGTAAAAACTGCAATGCAAGCATAAATAAAAAGGTTTGTCATCGCACATATCACAACACAAATAAATATCTACGGTGCCAGGAATCCGACCCAAAGACAAAATACAGATATTGCAATACCGATAAGAAAATCACATGTGCATGCTACGCATTGAATTTAAACAGGAAGAAACTTATTATTGTTATTGTTGGTAAACCTGAGAAGCAATATGTTTTTAGTAGTTAGTTATTTAATACAAGAATCCAAAACAAGTCTCAAGGATAGTCACGTATGCAAAGGGCACCTTCTACAAGTTTGTATGTGAGTGTTCTATTTCAAAATTTAGTTCATATTTGCAAAACTAAATTAATTTTATAATTACTAGTATTCGCGTAATACTCTGCCTTGGCAATTATGCACTGATAAGTTTTAGAGTATATTATCCTGGCGCATTAAAACATTCAAGTATACAGGGTGTTTCCTTTAAAATAACCAGTGCTTTTTTGGGCGTACTAATGACTTCAACATTATGGCAGCGAAGTCGGAACTCCGTCCCTAATTGGTTGAACAATTTTGTTATAGCCAATTATATTTTTTCAGGTACCTAAATATACCGGGTGTAGAAATGAAAAGTGGCGCATAGCGATTTCAATGTTATATTTTTAATGCTGCTTTATCTCTTTACCTATTCATTGTAGCGCAAAAAAGGTAAGAATATAAGTTGTTTAGAAATCAAAAAAGCATCCCGTAAAGGCGACTTACTTATATAATCATTCATATTTCACGAGTTATTAATTAAATGAAATTTAATATTCTTTTAAAAAAAATGTGCCTTGAAAAATGAAACAAGTAACCTAAATAAAATATTCACTGAAACATTTTTTATTTGTTGTATAATTTCTTTTAGGTATAAACTCAATTTGTTCGGAATTTATACAACAAATATCAAAGTGAATATTTTATTTAGGTCACTTATTTCATTTTTCAATGCACTTCAACGATTTTTCTAAAAACACATTAAATTTTATTTAATTAATATCTCGTAAAATATGCATGATTATGTAAGTCGCCTTTATAGGATGCCTTTTTAATTTCGTTATGCGTCACTTTTCATTTTTACACCCGGTATAGGTGTTTCCTTTATAACAACCAGTGCTTTTTTGAAAAATGTTATATACAAATAGTTTTCAGGAAATGAGGCTAATTTATCAGTAATAAGAAACCAAAAAGTCAACCTTCCTTATTCATAGTAGCGGTTGACAGGCCTAGTTTAAACCTAGTCTGATATTTAGACCACATTAATCCCTAGTTTAAACTAGGTCTAAATCCTGCCTTTGTAACAAATGTAGTGTGTTTATAAAAAAAAAAAAAATTGTATTCGCGAGATATATGTATGAAATTTTTATTAATTATCAAATTGACAATTTTGATATTCAATTAATAAAATTCAAGATATTCCAGATATTTTTACACACATCAATGATGTTGAAGATGAAAAAAAGATCACATGTCAGTGTTGAAGGTACATTTTTAAGTAAATTTGATATAATTGAAATGTGTAGGTATTTAATTTTAGAGAATATAACGAGAGACAGAGAAACAGATGATAAAGATGATGCTGAAGTAAATAATGCTAAAATTAGCAAAGCAGCGAATTTATTTAGACAAAATTACAATAAACCCGGGAACGAGAACACTCCTAACCTCACGTTTTAGCTGTCAAATATTTTTATATAAAAATTAATATGTTACTCAAATTTTTAGTATAAATAATGCGTTTTAGTTAATTTCTCAATATATCTAGTCCATCTACTCTACTAAATTATTTCCTTGGACAGTTTTATTTATTAAATTTGTGTATTTTAATTTATAAATTTTATAATAATTAACAAAAAATTCAACATTACGGCACTGAACTCGGCATTCCAGCTGTTATCAATAGAACAATTTTGACATAACCAATCAAATTTTGACAGATGCCGAAATATATACCCGAATGTTTAAATGCTATTTGAACAGTACCTGGGATGAATGATACGTTCCAAAACCGTACTATGAAATAGAAGATTAACCTTATTCCAGGGCCGGCGGTATGGTATTTGGCGCCCTTCCGCAGCCTATAAAATAGCGCCCACTCCCCCTTATTTATAAATATAAATATTAGTATAAGTGAATGCTTCGAATATTAAACATCTATTTTACAGAAATGATACACATAAAGGATCCTCGTTTTCGACCCTCGCTATTGGGATCTTGGTTATTATAAAAGATGAAACCGGTAAAATTAGGTCAAACTTGCTCCGTTAGTGTACCAGTTGCATTTATCCCGAAAAACGCTTGTCACCAGATAAATACAAAAATTCAAATATATGTAAAGGGTAATTCCGGGAAAGATGGCTTACCGGGTGAGATAACTCTTTTGCCAAAATCTAAATAATAGTAGAACGATACGATGTGTTTTGCTAATCTTTAGATTAAGCCAACTCTCCCGGAATTACTTATCTTTGCATGTAACTTCTAAATATTACATAATATGGAATTTTGGTTTGCACTTCATTAGGAAACTTTTTCATACATTTTCGAATGATGATGATCTTGCTTTTGATTTATTGCATTGCATATAGAAACAAAATTAATTCTTATGAACTATCCCCAAGATCAAGATTTCTTTATAATATACATATGTATCTATATTTATTTCCAATTTAAAGTTAATATTTAGAATTTTTGCTAATTCTAACTTAATTTTACTTTTTAATGTTATACTCCACATTGTTGCATGAAAGAAAAAATATAAATATACGAAAGCAAGGCAATAATAAAAAATTGAAAGTAACGATGTGTTGGAGCGTTTTAAAGTGTAAAACTGGGTTTGGGCGTTTAAAATTTCGAATTGGAAAAACATTTGATTTGCTTTTTATAAAGGTATTTTAAGAGTATGTTGGCGCCCTTCTGCCACGCTTACCTCGCTTACCGCTTAGCGCCGCCCTGCCTTATTCTCGTCTCAATATTTCGAGACGAGACGATAGTAATGTCCTCGAGATTTGCTCGAGACGAGAGTAGAAAGTCGTGATCTCGATTGTACATGTTTTTTAAAATTATAAAAATAAATGAAATAAATATATCATCACGGCTTATTACCCATTGGTGGGTGTGCTAATCTGCTTTGTACACAGATATCGGTAATGATGAAATTTTTGCACCGTACGGGCGCTTATCTGGCATAACCTCAAGGGCACTCATTGCTGGCGTGGAAAGTGTACCGCTGGGGTTAATTTTATGCCTTTTAAAATTCGAAATATTAAAATTATCCAATTACAATATACAAAATATTCATCGGTATAAATGTATAATTGTCTCATTGTTTACATTATATTTATTGGGTTTTTGCACTCTTCACGTCAGCTTCAAGTGTCCGCACTATACGAATATATATTTATAATAACCAATATGTATGCGAACAAATCAGATTGACATACCAAGCAACGGGTAATAAGCCATGATAATGAGTATTTTTTTATACCTGTCGTTTAAATACCAGACAGAAAATAATCAGTTTTTATCAGTGGAACTCACTCGTTTATTATATCCAAGGTCCTTGTAATGTTAAATTATTTACCATTGCTAATTATAAATTTGAGCCTATCGAGTCGAAATAGAGAGAACGCAAGAAAAATACTCGCCGTTTCTCGTCTCACGGCACCACGAGACTAAAGAGTGGCACTTTTATAAGTCATATTTAAACAAAATTAATATAAAACTTTATATGAATACATACATGTTTTTCAAAAATAACATATTACCATAATTTTTATTTTACCTCTCCGAGTTTGTGAACTGAAACTCCGGATATAGCCTATAGGCGATACTCGCCTGCTCTAAAACAGTACGAATGGGGTTATACAAGATGTTTCAAATCGTACCGAAAAACTTACAAGAGTTGTAATGTAGAGGACATCAAAACAATAACTTTTTATTAATAAACCCATGTCCACAGATGAGCCATTTTAGTAATAAGTAAGGAGCAAGGAAAAAAATATTTGTAAAGAAAAATATTTTGAGATTTTTTTAATTTGATTAGTAAATAAATTATTTACTATTTATTATTTTTATTTATGGGGTCTCGTGGCCGCGTGCCTGAGTGTCTGGTCGCGAATCTGGGGAACCGAGTTCGATCCCGACCGACGCCAAATATTTCGAATTTTAAATGGCACAAAATTGAACCCTGTGGTGCACTCCACGCCAGCAATGAATGCCCGTGAGGTGACGGCTGGTAAACGCCCGCACGGTACAAATATGTCATCATCATTATCGATATCTGCGTACAAAGCAGATTGGCACACCCAGCAATGGGTAATATGCCGTGATGATATATTTATTTATTTATAAATTATATGAATTTACAGTAATTGTTCAAAATGGCCACCATTAGCTTCAATACAAAGATTGCACCGTCGTAGGTTCATGGACTCACGGATCAGCGGAAGAATCCCGGAATATCTTGTACCTGCGCACAAGCGGCCATAACGCTTGTTAGAAGCTAGTACCTAGATCTTCCTCAGTGCCGGATACCTATTCTATAACTTTAGTAACTTTACCAAGATCTTGATCTTGGTATTCGTCATCGTTTGATTTTCCCCCTCTCCAACGATAGATTTGGGGATTATACTAGTAATTTTAGTGTCCTCATATTGTTGGTAATTTGAGAATGGATTGGCAATATATTTAAATCCGATATTTACAAATTAACAAAGGAATTTTCTAATTGTAAGTTGTGTAGTACTTTATACATATTATAATATGTATGTTCAATATCCTTTAGACTTTTAGAGTAAATCATGTTATGAAATTATTTTATATCTAATGAATCTGAATTAATGGGAACAGCTTTATAATATATGCATATACTTACGTAATTTTGTTATTGCATAATAATTATGTACAACTACTGTATGTGATATATATTAATTACTTTGCAAAAGTAAAAGAGGGATGTAAAAAAAATGAAAAGAAAAACAATTCATATACAGGTATTCTTTATTTTCATGTGTATTATAGCTTTTCATTTATTCTTTCTACCGTCACAGCTATCCTTTTTAGAATTATAATAGCATGATTTAATTCTTTGTTCATGTTCGCCACTTCTTCACCTAACTCCTTGGCTTTAATAGAGTCCACACCGATTTCTTGGTGCACCAAAATTAGCGAAACTGTTACAGCGGGTGTTGTTGCACCGTTGGCGGAAATTTGGAACATAATGGAGCTTATACTCTCTAAATTCACCCTTTCGTTACCTAAGAAACAATGATAAATGTAAATGTTCGTTTTGAATACATATCCTCAAAATCTAATAGGAATCATACCTAGTTATCTTTCGAAACAAAGTAAATCTAAATCACTACTTTCGCTTTTCCCTTTGTTTACAAAATTCTTTTCAGCTATCTATAAAGTTATTTGTACATGTTCTTCGCGTCGTTTATTTATCTTTTTATCGCTTTTGTGCAAATTTGCGATAGATACGTAAAATCTATAGTACAAAATGGATGGCTTATACATGCCAGCAAGTTGTTTTTAACACTGTGTTGGTAGCTTCCTACAGTTAAAAAGTTAAATAACATCAGTACCTAGTTATAAATTACTGTAAATAAAATTGTTTAAAAAAAATTGTATCATCTTAACGTCAAATCATTTAATAAGTAATATTACTTATTAAATGCTGAAATGTGTAGGAATTCGCTAGATCCGTTTACCGATATTAATAAGAAGAGATGAATAGTCGATAACATACCAACTGGCATTCTTATTCAATCTGAAATTTGATTAAAATTCAGTTATCGTACATGCCGATTTGTCTTCAACAAGTATAAACAAATTCATGTTAAAATAAAACAATTATTAGTCTAGTTTCAACTCCTTACAAACCTTACAAAAAGAAGAAAATAAAACCACTTAAATTCAATAACACAAAAAATTCATAGTCGAAAGTTAAACGATTCAATGATGGCGCCGAAACAACTGACAGCTTCGATCTGGATAACTAAATTCCAAGATACTATGCGTGCTTGGAATCCCGTCTTGAATTCACCGCTGGGTGTGACGTCATGTCTCGCAAATCGGTTATCACCGCCGGTGTTCGACGATATTCGCTGGGAAATTTACCAAGATGGAGCGCGTATCAATATTGGTAAAAGTTATAGAATAGGCCTCCTGAGCCTTTTAGGGGCCCCGCACCCCGCTATATTGGACTAAAACAATATTGATTTGATTTTGGAATATATTTTTTTTTATTACAAACAAAGAAATCCTTAAATATAAGAATTATGATAACATCAAAGAAATACTTATTTACAACGGAATCTTGTATACAATAATAAAAAATATCAATCAATATTACAAGATACTACTATTACAATTCGATGGGATAAAATATATTGTTAGCACTATCTATACTTTACATTGATGGTGATTTAATGTAATAATTAGAATATAGATCACTAAATTTATGTAAATATGTACGTCTTTTGTAATATGTTTGAAATTATGTTGATTTTCGTAATAATTCTTTCGCATAATGATGCTATAAAATTTTTGTATTTACAATAAATGAAGAGTTTATTGTAATAATCTGATATTCTACAAAACGAAAAATTCGTAGATTAGAGTTTATAGTTTTGAAAAAAAAATGTATAAATAGGATAATAATAATTTTCAACTTAAATCTATTTTTAAAGTGTTATAGTTAGATTACTAACACTTTTACTTTGGTAAAGGCAGAAAACAACGAAAAGCCTTAAAAAATATTTATTTCAAAATAATTTGGCTTCATTGCACAAACTAAAATTAAAATGAAATACTTGATTTTTTTGCTAAAACATGACAAGCCATTCATATTGTGTGGCTTATTATGTTTTATTCAGTAAGTTAATATTTTTTTGTATAATAAAATTATTTTATTAAAATTGTTGGGTGGTAAAATGGTAAACTTATTAGGGGTGGGGTAGGGAGTGGGGGGGGGGTCGAGATTTCGATTGCCTAAGGGCCTCCACATGATCCGGCACTGATCTTCCTCGCCCAGTACAGACGTCTCATAAACCAAAGACTTCATAAACCCTAAAAAAAACAATATGCAATAATAAATTGCTTGAATTGTTTATATCTAAACTAACTATTCAAAAGTAAATACGGATATTAAAAATATTTTATTTGAAATCGTCACTAAAGTGCACAAAAATCGGCATTAAAAGCTCAGAAATCGGCACTAAAGTAATCCATTATAGGACGATTTCTGAAAATGCAGTGTTGCCAACGATATAGTAATTATTGTATATGTAAAATAATTGAAGCAGGTACACGATGTACAATAGTGAATTTATACTCAAAATGACATATATTTATTCAAAATGAACGGACTAAATAATACCAATAAATAAGTTTCAAATAAAACACAAAATTTTGAGTGTTCTTTACGAAAACTTCATTGCCCGATGTTTGCAACACTGAATACATTCGAATGTGTAACAGACGAACTGACAGCTAGAAATACCATTATGTGGAATCATCCATTACAAGAAAACAAGAAATTGCTACGAGAATTCTTGAAGGGCAATCCATAGCCCCACCATCAACATCAACAGCCGATATAACACTTAATAATTTAAATAAATTACAACCCATTAATATTGCAAATAATAAAAATTGTTCTATTTCAATAAATAGAAATATTTAAATAAATTGTTTCAAAGTTATAATTTTGATAATATTGAATGGCAGACAAGGCAGACAGGTATGTAAACATAACCCATAAAAATAAGTATTTCTTTCATTTTCACAAATTTACGATTTCAAATAAAATTTAATATGCACCTCGGCACTGAAGCACCTTTTTATCACACATTCGTCATAAAAAATAGAACTTCAGTGCCTTGATACATAAATAACTATTTTCTCATGCAAATATTGATACAAATGAATATCATAAAAAAATCCTTAAAATATCCCTATTCACTTTTGAGTCGTTTAAAAACAAAATAATTTTATATACACTTACTCGTAGTCATTATCATATATAAAATAACATAAAAATGAGAACTTTTATAAAAACATTAGGTTGAGCGATGGGATAATAATTCGATTTAAAAATAACCTGTCATCCGATTATTGAAATAAATGTGATCTTGGTCAAATTTAGAGAAAATATTAATATATTATTAATATCGAATTAAAAATAACAAACCTGTATGAATAAAATTTGAGAAAAACAGCATCAATACTTCTATGAAGTCATCTGTGCAAAGTAATACAAGGAACGTAAGAGAGAATCTGTACAAGTAGTGTATACCCATCTCTTTCACCATCATCGCTTATATTACCTAGTTGTCACGGATGACATTAAAAAATTTTTGGTCATATACCGCATTCTAGAGAAATCGGTGCGTTTAGATTAGGATCTAGTTTTTCGATTTAAAACTCAACTAAAAAGATTACTGCGATTACTGAAATTTTAACGGAATGCACCTCAAACGAGTGACGATAATCGCAATCGAGACGAGTAATTTTTAGAGCGGATATGTTCAAATCATTAACCTAGCTACAGCGCAAGCGCAGTCGGCCAATTCGATTATTGAAATAATCCGATTATGCCCATCACTACAAAAAATTAACTTTTATTAAAAATTAAAACTATAAAAGAGAAGTTTTAAAATAGAAAAAGTCGCAAAATAAATTTGTGAAAAGTTAATGATTTGATGAATAAATTTTTTTTAAAAATTGCGGCACTTAACTCCGTGTTCCGATAGTGGGTAGCGAGTGTTCGCGTGCAAACGCTACAGTTGCTGCGCGCTGCATTCTGACGCCACTGCGAGTTGCGAGTGCGAGTTTGTGACAGAGGCCGCGAGCCGCGACAAACACCGAGCGCGTCCCGACGCCTTGTGACAAAGTGCAGGAGAAGCGCGCACGCTCCTCACGTATGGGCCGCTGTTTATCTGGCTCTTTTTATTTCTTCTTTTCTTCCACGAGAACAGAAGCATGATCAGAAAACCAAACCAATATAGCAGACCATACATACTTCATTACTCTATCGGTTGCAAGCAACATTTAAATACATACTTTGATGGTTATAAAAATACAGGCGAAAAGAAACTAACATAATAGCTACACCATCTGCACAGATTCCCTTAGTGTCATCCAAAACATACAGAAAATATATACTGACAAACCAACCATACAAAAAATAAAAGATATAATCCATTACATTACAACGAAAGACCAAAACCAAATAAACATAATGTGGGTACCATCTCACATAGGCATCAGGGGCAATGAAAAAACAGACAAAGCTGCAAAGGAAGCAATACAAGAAGAAATTCAAAATATTACCACCCCAACACAGAACTTCATAAAAACTATAAATAAATATATCATCATGGCATATTACCCATTGCTGGGTGTGCCAATCTGCTTTGTACGCAGATTTCGGTAATGATGATGACATATTTGTACCGTCCGGACGTTTACCAGGCGTCACCTCACGGGCACTCATTGCTGGCGTGGAGAGTGAACACAGGGGTCAATTTTGTGCCATTTAAAATTTGAAATATTTGGCATCGATGGGGATCGAACCCGGTTCCCCAGATTCGCGACTAGACAGTCAGGCACGCGGCCAGGAGACTCCATAATTATAAAGACAAAGATAAAAATCAAGTGGAACGAAACATGGACAAACACAGTAAACAAGTTGAGAACAATAATAAAATAAATCCACAAATTTACAAAACTGGAGGGACCAAATCAAAATTACAAGGTTAAGAATAGGCCATACTGACCTAACACATAAGCATCTACTTCAAAAAACAGAACCACCGCTATGCAATATGTGTAACACATAAATCACGGTAGAACACGTCCTATTGGAATGCCCAATCTATGCAACTCATCGAAGACAAAGCAACATTCCATCCACACTAAAAGAAGCCCTTGGAGACAGTATCTCAAATCTCAACATTATTATCAAATTTTGTATTGACTCTGAAATATTAAACCTAATATAAGATATATTGTAAATTATACGTATCTAAATTTGTGTACAATATAATTCCTCAAAGCTCCGGGTACTAATGACCCAGAGTTGTCGATGCAGTGGCGTAACTACCGGTGTTCCGCTTGTTCAGCGGAACACGGGCCCGGTGCCTCTAGGGGCCACATAAAAAATATTTTTATTTTAATACAGACACATGTTCCAAAAGTATTTAGTTGACGTTACATCCCTGTTTAGGTTCCTTCAGCAGAAAAATCTCTTTCAAAATAAAAATTAGTAAACAAATTCTAAGGGACAGTATGGGGCAACAACGATTATCGGGCATCTATTATTTCAATAGAAAATAAAATTTCCAGAACAATGATGTATCTATAACATAGTATTAACTTTCGACGAAAAAAAAATTTTTAGTCAAAGCTGTTGACAATACGTACAATATTTTTTTAAAAAGGATTTTTTAAAGTACCCTCTTATGGGGTCAGTGACAACTGTTTTTTTAGGGATTATTTACTTCACTGTCCAGATGGAGCTGCAAAAAATTAGTGAACTGTCACACATGCGCAGAAATGGTCCAGATGGAATCTAAACTGTCTAACAATTATAAATTGTCATTTAGGTATTATGGGCGGTATTCAGAATACGGTAATCGTCATATCGTCATACTACACTGGCGATCCGCCCGAAGTCAATCACTCCGCTTCACTCCGTGTGGGCTCCCATCAATGCATAAAACATCTCTAACTTATCAGGGACGTCAAAAACTACATTAACCGTGGTTTTAATTGGAATGAAGGAGGGGCTGGAATTTAATATTGGACAAAAATTAGTTCTGTTTAGTGTTGCCGCCGAGACGAGATTTTTCTTGATCTCGCCCCGTCTTGAGTAAAATTTCGAGATCAAGATCCAAATAAATTTCAAGGTCAGTTTCTCGATCGAGACGAGATTACATACTTCAAATCGCGACAAGAAAAAACGAGATCTTGATCTTGAAAACTTTATTAATTATTCACACAATAAAGTTTCCATCATTTGATCATCAGTACATAAACTGGAGATACTACTTTGCAGGAAGCTATAAACAGATTTTCTTGAAAAAATATATTAAAACATGATTCAACACTTCTCAAATTTGGTATTTAAAACTCGTGTATAATTTAAAACAATATTAGATTTTGACTACACCTATATGATAAACCGGAAGTGGTACTTAATTTGGAGCTCTTAACAAATTTTCGAGGAAAAACATAATAAAATATCCAAAATTTGGTATCACAAACTTTTCTATTTATTGAAACAAATTAGATTTTGTTTACAAACGATCAACTGGAAATGATACTTTACTTAAAGCTCATTGCTATTTCAAACATGGAATTGACGTGAGGTCGTGTGTTGGCCACATCAGATTTTTTCTTCTGAAATTGGAATAAGTATGTTCTAAAAATACGAGTAAAATATTTTTTATTATTCTTTCGATTAAACAAAGAAAAAATCGTGCAGCGCCTCATTATAGCAAACTGATAAATGAATAGGATAAAATTTATTATTTTTATCTTTGTAATATTCCAAGAAAATAATAATAATCGTGAGTATTGTAAACATAGTATTGAGTTTTAAGTATTAACAATTACAGAAAATCTCACAGCATTTTTTTCTTACAAGAACAATATTTCGATATACACTTATATGGTCAATAGTGTTTAAGTAAGACATTACAGATTCATAAACATAAATTCATGTATACATATATGTCGTTTAACGTGTACATAAATTTATGTATATGAATCTGTAACATCTTTCGTACCCTGATGATGTATAAGTGTATACCAAAACGTCGGTCTGTACCACAGTCGAGAAATTTATCCATATTGTGTTTTATATTTACTGTACATTTTGTGATGTTTTTATTCATTCCATAGTCAAAAAAATCAAATAAGAAAAAAATATAAACTAACTCGATACTAATGTAAATGAGAAATGCACATGAGGTTCATTATAGAAATAAATATTTGAAAAAAATTAAGCTCTAATTATTATTTAACAAAATGTAATTACCATTTCTGTTAAAATTTATTTTTCTAAACGGTTTGTAAGGCAATAGTTTATACATAGTCATATGTATTAGAACGAATTTGCACGACAACCGCCGAAAAGTCGAGATAGTCGAGATCTCGACCTCAAGATCGAGATTGTATTCAATCTCGTGGGTTAAGATCAAGATTGTTTCCAATTTCGAAAAAAATAATTTGTCGAGATCGAGATAATGCAAAATCTCGACAAATCTTGGCACGCGGCAACACTAGTTCTGTTGGACCCTATAACTCTAGTAAATATTTTATTACCACTTGAAACAATCAAATTAGTGATTGCACGAGTCTGAGACACCAAATATAAAACACCCCAACCACTTATACAAATCTATGTCCATTTCTGCGTATGTGCGACAGTTTACTAATTTTTTTGGGCTCTGTCTGGACAATGCTGTAGACACTTCCTTTTTCTTATCTATATAGGGGCCCGGATTAACACAGGCCCATGGCTGTATTGTTACGCCACTGTGTCGATGTGCCGATAAATCGCAATAAATAAAAAAGTAAAACAAACAAATCTTGATTCTTTTTCCAAAATCGTACCGGTGGTACAATTTAGGCAATCGATCTCTTCTAATATTACTGTTATAAATAAAAATATACATACATGAGTCGTGAGTACAATATATATTTAAATGGAATTTAAAATATTATTTTACGGAATGTTTCCCAGCGCTTACTTATCTTTTGTTATATAATTCTAAGGATAACATACGAGTAGTACTCATACTGCATCCACCAAACAAAAGCAAGAAAAATTCATAACACTTGTGATAATTGCGTAGGTATTATAATATATCTTACTCATTATTTACTTAAGCTTAGCAGTGTTAACAGTGTTTTCCTTCGTAGAAATTAGATTTAGAAAAATGTTCGCAGTTAGGTAAGTATATTTTTCATTCATTGCTTTTTACCTTTTATAAAAAATGAGTACTATTTATTATCTTCAAAATATATTTCAAATTTTATATTTTCAATTAAATAAATAAATAAATAAATATATCATCACGGCATAACGCCCATTGCTGAGTGTGCCAATCTGCTTTGTACACAGATTTCGGTAATGATGATGAGATATTTGTACCGTGCGGGCGTTTACCAGGCGTCACCTCACGGGCACTCATTGTTGGTGTGGATAGTGCACCACAGTGGTCAATTTTGTGCCATTTAAAATTCGAAATATTTGGCGTCGGTCGGGATCGAACCTGGTTCGCGACCAGACACTCAGGCACGCGGCCACGAGACCCATATTTTCAATAGCCCCACGGAAATGTTTTGCGCATGACTTCGCAAAAGATCAACCACTTCTGACTATATTCATTTCATCTAAAAGAATATAACGAATATGTACGAATATGCCATCTTCATTACCGATAGCTCTGTCCGAAGCAGATTGGCACACGCGCACACCCAGTAATGGGTAATATGCCGTGATGGTATTTTTTAATATTTATACAGGATGTTCCGCGACTCGACCAACAGACTTATATCATATATTTCGGGGGTCATTATGATCAAAAAATGTTATATGACCTATAGATGAATTCCTTTTTGTTTCGGAGATATCGCAGGAATTTAAAAAATTGATAATTGAGTTAGCCCTGACGAATGAACGTATATTTGACAAATGAATGACTTTTGTGCTGTCTTATTAATTTAAGCCATTATGCAGCGTGTACCGTGTGTCTGTCTTAAAGGTGTACATAGGAGATTAACATGGGAAATCAGTTTTTTTGCAATTTCCTGCTCACCTAGTTATTTTAAGCAAAAATGCGTCAAATAAAAGTTTTAGGGCATAAAATTCTGTATCTAAATAAATAAACAGAATTACTTTTACATGCTTTGTAACGGCAGAAATCAAACACGAAAATGTCGAAAATTACGTTGAAAATATCGACAGCCATGGAATTGAACAAAAAATAAATAAATGCTTGACGTTTTTCAGAAACGTCAAATAAGTTAACTTACGTTGTGACAGATAAAACGTCAAGCATTTATTTATTTTTTGTTCAATTCCATGGCTGACATTATTTTCAACGTAATTTTCAACATTTTCATAATTAATCTTTGTCGTTACAAAGCATGTAAAGGTAATTTTATTTATTGATTTGGATGCAGAATTTTATGACATATAACTTTATTTTTTGCTTAAAATAATTAGACGAGCAAGAATTTGTAAAAAACTGATTTCCCATGTTATTCTCCTATGTACACCTTTAAGACAGACACACGGTATATCTTGGTGAAATTGAAGGTGTTCAATTACGTGGCCGTCCAGTGTGTTAGTGGATAGATGTGATTGATAAGTTGCTAAAAGAGAGAAAGTTTCCGAGTGAGAAGAGAAGAAGAGCGTGTATGAATGCGATTATGAATGTGGCCGAGACGAAAGAAGTGTGCTTAGACAGGAATGTGTGGCGAAGGATGATTGTTTCGTAACTATTACTGTGGTCCGGTTGCGGTATTTCGCTACCGAAAATCGGTCACTTTAATATGTTAGGAGAGGAATATTTGTTGTATGGTGTCAGGTTAGTAAGAATGTTGTTCAAAGAGAGAGTGATTATTTTTATGGTTAATATTATTGTTATTGTTTCGGGTTTGTGCTAAGTGGGAAATGCATAATTTTATGTATGTATGTATGTATGTATGTATGTATCAGGGACGTAACTACGGGGTGGGGGGGCTCATTGATGTGTTGGCCCACCCAAAAAATTTAAGATATTTAGTTTATTTTATAAAAGAGATAATAATTTAGAACGTGTAATACAATTTGTGTGGATGTAAAACATACATATTGCAGAATAAACATTTTAGATTGTATGTGAGCCTATTGCCAAAAATGTCTGTCCGTGGAAGTGGAAAAACTATTTTTCAAAAAATCGCCCCAATTCTGTAGCAAAATTATTCTTTCTTATCAACATTGCTATAGCAAGTAATCAATAATAATTGGAAACACTGAATAAAACATGACACGTTACATTTGTTTCTATTGAAATTGACTAGAATTTTCAACAATGTTGCTATTATTTAACAACTTTCTTACAGAATTGAGATGAATGTTGATTATTATGTAGCTAATTAATTTAGCGGATGATACCATACTGGACACGCAAGAAATATTTGTAATATGGAAGTGTATAAGGAAAGTATCTGGACTAATAATAGATATCATACCAACTATTTCAGAAAAATTCACAAAACTGAAATTATTTTACAAAATAAAAATATGTTTAATTAGCGTTTACGGCAAATTTTATATGGAATATGGTAAATTGATAATTCCTCATTACATTATTTATCAACATTGAAATAAAATTAAATTACCTATATAAAAACATTTTTGCTCTACGCAAGGACTAACTATTCTGACGAAAGGCTCGTATCTAAAACCAAAATTTGGAAATCGATTATGACACTTCAATAAAGATTAGTTTGATCTTTTTAAATTGTTGAATTAAAATATGTATTATTTATTTATATGGGCGCTGGATTTTGAAAATATGAAATAAGCATAGAGCACCGTAATTCAATGAAGAGATGTCTTGAGAATAATATGTCAAAAAGTAAAGAAGATAATAATTTTTGTAACGCACATTTAACATTAGTTATAGAAAATGTTTCCATTTGCTAAGCATTACAAAAATTGATATGCTAGCCGCAGAATATCATTTACTTCCCAACACAATAAAATTTTACGAAAATTAATGTAAAACTGTAATTAAAACAATAATGGCCCTACTAGTTTTATAACATATTTATAAATTATATTTTCCGGGAACTTTAAATTAGTAGTCATTGCATTAACAATTCAAATTTTCAGTGCAATTTCTGTTTTCAAATTTTAGTTATTACTTAGAAGTATTTGTAATTTTTATTTATTTTGTTTTACCGTTTCTATGGTGCTATCTATAATCCATATATTTATGACGATATGTAATTTAGTTTTTTGTAATAATGTTCTTAAGATATAAGTATGGCCCACTCAGATTTTTCATTGGTCCACCTTTGGCCCACCCAGAAAATAATTCTAGTTACGTCCCTGGTATGTACGTACAGAGCTGGACCGGCCCGGCGGGATACCGGGAATTTCCCGGTGGCCCGTGACGGCTCGTGGCCTGACGAACTTGAAAAATAAATTATAAAAATTTAAAGTTGAAAAAATAAATAAATCGATACAAAAATAACATAAATTCTTGATTTTGAAATAATTCCCTACTACTCTTGAATGTGCGTCAATATTTAAAGCTATTTTTTTTTTTGACAACCAATTGTTAAATTCGCAATACATACATCATACACATGAAATGATCATTTATGTAAGGATGTATTTTATTTAGATCCAAATAACTTTTTTCAAATTATAAATAATATCATACCTGCTACACCTTTTCATAATAATTGATTTAATCAATAAAAAAATTGACAAAAATATAAATACGGATGATATTTGATCAATAATTTTCGTGACTCGGTAAGCTTCGTCACGAAATACTTGACCTAATGGCATAAAGCTTCTGTTTACCCTCTTGTTGCATAAATAACTATTACATATTATGTTAGCATATTAAAATTTATTTTCAATGTATAAATTTATTGTCACATTGTTATCAACACAAACAATATCAAAAATTAGCAAATCATAGACGTTTTGAAAGAAAAAATCTGATGTGGCCAACACAATACCTCCCGCCATTTAATTTTTATTAATTTAAATACACAGGTACTTACATATTTACTCATGTTGGGAACTATATTTAGTTCTTTGCCATATAATAATGTTCAGTTTACTATTTTCTTTTCAAAACGTTACCACTATTAATTTGCAATGACAGTGACAGTTATCTGACAGTTACATACATTTCAGAGAAGGAGTTTTGTTTTAATCGTAGACTCCGGGATTTAAATTATATATTATTTTATTTTATAAATTTATCCATAAAATATATATAAAAAGTATTAATGCAAACCTATAGAAATTCAATAATCTTTAATTTTCATAATATAAATTGCAAAAACTAACATTTAAAGGTATTTTTCGAAGAAAATCTATTCTGAGCTTTAAATAAAGTGCCATTTCCGGTTATCTGATTTACACCAAAATCTAATGGCTCATTTCATATTAGAGAATAAGGTAGCAATACAAGGTTCCTAAATTTTCCAAATGATATTATTTGAATTAGAGTAGAGGATCCATACACACAAACACACAGACATCATCGTGAAAATGTTAAAATTGGATTCTAAGAGCTTTGGTCATTTACCAAAATCTCGATATGCGATTATTAGCACGATCCCTATACCTTTTTTACCAAGTGTAACGGAAGGTAAAAAGTAAACTATTAAACAAAATATTATAATGATTAAAATTATTTTAAAAAATCGGTTCAAATGACTGGCCTGGCCCGACCCCATCCGGATATCCCGGTATAAACATATTCTCAGTCCAGCCCTGTGTATGTATGTATATGTATGCAGGTGACGCCTGGTAAACGCCCGCACGGTACAAATATGTCATCATTACCGAAATATGTATAAAAAACAGATTGGCACTCTCAGCAATGGGTAATAAGCCGTGGTGATATATTTATTTATTTATTTATTGTGCCGCATTTTACTAATGCAGAATATGCCGATATGGTATTCGTGTATGGTTTTTGCAATGGAAGTGGACGTATTGCAGCTGCGGAGTACCTCCGAAACAAAAAGGAATTCACCTATAGGTCAAATAACATTTTTTGATCGTAATGACCCCCGGAATATATGGTATAAGTTTGTCGGTCAAGTCGCAGAACATCCTGTATAGTAAATTACGATTTTCCGAATTATATTTATTCGTATCAAGAAGTACAACTTATTGTTTCGTTTTTTTACTACAAATGTTTTAAAACTTTTGAATAAATAATAAACATATTTAAATTACTATCAATTAACCATCAAAATCTAAACAGACAAACATTCATTTGTCATTTAAACTCGTACATAGTGACACATCAGATGAACTAACAACAGTGTCACTTAATTTAAATAAATATCTAATTTTCTATAATGATGGATTTCACAAGTGTTCTTTTAATCATGTTGTTACTTCGTTTAATTTCTCGTAGATACATAAGTCGTCTTCGACAATCTCATTTTCGCTGCTTGAAAGGAATAGATGAAGAATATGACTTCGAAGACGTAACTTTCAAAAAAAAGTCTTATGTTACGAGCATCAAATACGACATAGATTATTTTCCTTCCGAGGAGGATGCTTCGAAGAGAGTGCGTTTCCATAATGAAGTTACTGTCCATGAGATTCCGCGGAAGCAGTTCGCTACGAAGATTATTCAAGGCTGTATACTTATGGAAGGCGCTCCTAAAAAATTGAGAAAAGTTCGGCGTTCGAGAAAGTAAATACATCGTTATTTTATAAATGTATTATTTTATTATTATGCTTAAACTTTTATTTAATAGAAATTATAATTACAGTTTTTATGTTCGTTGTGTATGTGGTATATTTATGGAATAAAAAACCATTTCTAACGAATAAAGTGTTATTTTAACTCACAAAGAACTAATAACAAAAGTGTTTGTGACAACATTTAACAGATTTTTGAATATTACTATCATGAAATTAATATTAGTGTGGTGATCCAACAATACACCTTTCTAACAGGTTGGTATAATTTTTTCATGTCGTTTATATTGTTAAAATCACAATAATTAACTATTTTTCGATTAATGTGATTTCGTTTTTTAGAAGTGCAAAACAAAACATGTATACCACGGGGGCTGTCCTTAAATTACGTCACGTTTAAAGGGGGGGGGGTCAAGAGTAGCGTTACGCAGCGTTAAGAGGGGTGGGGGAGGGTTAATGTGTGCGTTACGTAACGATAAAATATAAAAAATATTGCTAAACTTACTTTAATAGTTTTGAAACATTCAAATTTCGCGGTGCTAATTCGCATATGCAGGCAGTCGTTTATTTTCAATAACAGTCAACATAATATGTCGGGCACAGTCATATTCGGGCCAGTGATCTTTCATTCGTGCAATGCAATTCATATTAAAACATGAATTCAAGTAGTGTTGATAAGGAAAAACTTTTCAATAGTTTGTTAAAAGCCTATGGAAATGCATATGCTTTTAATTTCTGTGCTGTTATTTTTTCATCTTTATGTACATTAATTTAATTAGTTTCTGTTCTGTTCTGTTATTTTTCATCTTTATGTACATTAATTTTAATAGTTTCTGTTTCAAATTTTAACTGAATATTAAGGAGGCCATGTACTTTTATATCCAGTAAAGAAATTGGGGTGACAAGCCGTAGGGCAAGAGTAGTACACTATTTTTTATCTTTATGTACATTAATTTAAATAGTTTCTGTTCTGTTCTGTTATTTTTCATCTTTATGTACATTAATTTAAATAGTTTCTGTTTCAAATTTTAACTGAATATTAAGGAGGCCATATACTTTTATATCCAGTAAAAAAATTGGGGGGGGGTCAAGTACTGCGTTACGTAATATATGGGGAGGCATGGGCGTAGCCAAGGGGGGGCAGGGAGGGGCTGTTGCCCCACCCTAGAAATGGACTAAAAATATTGGTATAAAACCAATAACCACTGTCAACTAAAGTAAATAAAAGTTTTTACCCCAAAAAATATATCATAACCATAAAAATTATGTTTTCGTAGTGGGTATTTGTCACATAGTAGTGTAGCATGAGCCTGGAATGTAACAAATGACTATTATTTTTGAATATTTAACGCACGCCCAATGAGTTTTAAGTGCCTCCATAATTTATGTCTCGCACTACTATGGCTGCGAAAAAACATCGATGTGAAAAATCTGTTCAGATTGATCGATTAGAATAAACACAGACCCCCTACCCCCCGTATTTAGACTACATTGCCCCACCCTAACATTAATCCTGGCTACGCCCCTGTGGGGAGGGGTTCATGTTTGCGTTACGGGTGCGTTACAAAGGGGGGAGGGGGTATCAAAAATTTCCTAATTTTGCGTTACGTAATTTAAGGACAGCCCCACGAGACATGTTTTATTTTTTTTATATTTGTATTTATTGTCTTTGATATTATCTTCAATAAAATAAAATGTTCCTATTTATCCGTAATTACCTATTGTTATACTCGTATCTAATAGTACATTAAAAAACAAGTACCATAATGCAATCTGTACAGGTATGAATTCAAGCCTAGCGGCCTTATAAAATATGTTTTTATACTATTTTTTCTATGAAGGTAATTTTACAATGAAATTTTTTAAAAATGCGACTTTTTTGTCAGTTATCTTGGCAGCGTTTCCAGCTAAACAATTGAAATTTCACATTTTGACGTGCGCTTATAGATCTTCTAAACGTCGTGTTTGCAGTGCTTTTATAGCCTCATAAGAACGCCGAAATAGAAAAAAATATTTTTTCACTCTAAACATCAGTTACATATTTTTATTAATAAAATTACGTTTAACAAATTATTTCAAGGTTTAATAAAATTAAGGAAATTAGCCATTAGGGCAATGTTCCAAACAATTCTAACAAGACAAAAACAAATATTTACATATAAATGATAACTATTTTTATAAGGAATCCAAGCGGGAAATGTATTAATAAACAAATATGTTCATTTGTAATTTAATCGAAAGGTAATATTCATATCTATAACATCAACAATGTTTATTATGTGTCAAGTATACACTCTCTACCTATTGTTTACATTATAAAAAACTCAATAATATTTTTCCGTATACTATCTTACTCCTTACTAGTGATGTGCCATTTGGCAGTTTCATATTGAAAGTTTCAATTGAAAAATTGAAAAATGAAAGTTTCAAACCTTAAGTTTCATGAAAGTGTCATAAGCTACACTGCGCATGCGCCGGGCGCCGCCCAAGTCTCTGCAATAGACTTGCGCAGATGACATGCATGCGCCTGCACTTATGTGCAAGTTATGTTTGCTTATGATACATTCGGCTTCGGCTTGTTAACTCTAATGGAGTTGAAGTGGAGCACGGAGCGTTGTCACGTGACCTCAGATCTTTCAGAGCAAATAGCAAGCGTTCGCCTTGCACGGGAGTGTGGTAAATAAACTGTTAGCTTTAATTTCAAATTTACGAAAGAGAATTGTAGGCACTGCATTTAAATAATAAAATATTTAAAAATTACCTATTTACGAATATTCCCTATTTTCTCAGCATGAATATCTATTTTAAAAAATACACACAATGTCGCAAAGAAAAATAGCAAAACAAACGAAGCACACAAACTACATCACAATTAGCACATAACCCTATAAACTTATTATTAGCCGCCAAAAAATAACCTAATACGTATGTGCACTCCTTGAATCCTATGCAAAGAGGTAGAGTAAAAGGAGTTAACTCTTTTAACTCCACTCCGGGTACCCGAACGATCAAGGAGTGAGATCTGTTTACTCCATCGTACATACCCGAACGGTTACAGGAACACTTGAAGTCAAAAGAGTGAAAAGCGTTAGCAAACCGAACGCACCATTAATCTACATGCTAGAATATAAAATTCAGGATTCAGTACAATTTAAGTATGGTGAAAATTAAAGGTAGAATTTGACGATATTTCTATGAAATAAATACAAAAGACAAGATACTTTCTATTTTAAATAGTTTAATACTTATATTTTTTTTTAATTATTACATTCTGAATAATAATTTTTTATTTTGTTTTAAAGCTTTTGTTTTTCTTATTTATTTTCGAATTAGTTAATTTGAGATCCAAATATTTCAAATTCAACTGACAAATATTAAGTTTCTTGAAATTTAAATGAAACTTTATTGAAAGTTTCAATGAAATTATTATATGAAACTTTCATTGAAATTCATGGTGAAACATTTTGTGAAACTTTCAATAAAATTTTCAGTGAAACTTTGAAAAATATAAATTTCCGAAATTTGCCCATCACTATTCCGTACTCAATTATTAATATTTTATAGTATCTGGCGCAGTGCAATAAGTAACCGACTGAGATATTGACGACCATTTTTATATTCAAGTGTATTATTAATAATTTTGAAGTATTCGAAATCAGGGCCGCAACGTGCGGATGAGCAGATTGTGCTCCGCACAAAGGCGCCTGACCGTGCGCCATTTTAAGACGGTGTATAAAAAATAATAGTAATTTTTTGCAAACTGGGTTTATTTGTAGAATTATTATCCTAATAAACGGATAATTTACTGGCATTTTTATGTTGCAATCTATAACTGTAAAATTGTTGATTACAACAAACGATTTTGACTATAACCCAATAATATTGATCACAAGAATCCAGTATTTTTCGAAGAATCAAAAGTATAGTTTAAACTTTAAAGCGTTTGTTAATTTGCAAATTATGTACATGTACATTATGGGGGGTATTTAAAACATAACTTTGCACAAAGGCGCCTTTTACCCATGAAGCGGCACTGCACGAAATAACTCAGCAAAAACTTAAGTGTCCGTGTGGTGATGTCAATGCCGACTACAGTACAAACCCATCATTACCGAAATCTGCACTAACTAATGTATTAAGATTAAAAAATTAAATAAAATGAATATTACAAAAAGAAAATTAAACCAAAAACGTTTAAGATTACTGCTTTTAAGTAATTTTGAAAACCGGTTATTTGGTATTTTAATTTCAAAAACGCAGTTTTGAACCAGAATCGATATTGTTTACTAACCCGGTAACTATTAACCAAACAAAGCCAGTTTTAGTTTTTAACCGATTTGAAAAAAAGGAAAAAGTGCACAAAAATCAAGATATACTCTTGATCTTGTCTTGAAATCAAGACAAGACCAAGACAAAAAGTATTTTCTATTTCCCATGACAAGACAAGAAAGTATCATCAAGAGTAAAGATTTCTTGTCAAGAAATCTTGATTTCTTGATAATGGATATTGCAAATCTGTACTTGTATGCTTTGTGTGTCTGGATTCTCTTAACGCTCAACTCAAATAGGTACTAATATTTAGAAAATTTCGAAACCATGTATTTCTACCTTATTCTAAAATGGAAAGAAGAAAGAAGCCATTAGCCAAGGGCAGAATTCAGAATTTATATCCCTATCTAAACCAATGCTATTTTCTTACGTGATATGTAGTATAGTATTATTCACGAAAGATGACTATTCAAGGTCATTCATTACCCGTCTGATATTATATTACTTGCAGATAATTTCACTGCATTTCATGCCCACCTAAGAGTGCAACGCGAAATATTTATCGATACATTTTAAATTTTAAAAAAATTGTAATTTATATTTGAAAATTTTGTTCCTTTTTAAATAATGCTTTTCTCAAAGTTTTATCTTTTTCGGCCTGTTTTGGCATAAACAAAAAAATAGGCTTGACATAAACCATACAATAATAATTTGATTTAAATGCCATCGTCACTGGATAAACATTAGTACAGATGGCAGTGTAGTAGATAATTACATGTCCGTAACTCTACGACATACGTTATTACTATTTGTAGTATGTTAGAAAGTAATACCACCATTTATGTACACGTCACACCACATCGCTGCATAAAAAGCATATACCTGTATAAATAATATATATATATATATATATATATATATATATATATATATATATATATATATATATATATATATATATACCGTGTGTCTGTCGTAAAGGTATACATAGGAGATTAACATGGGAAATCAGTTTTTTGCAATTTCCTGCTCGCCTAATTATTTTAAGCAAAAATGCGTCAAATAAAAGTTTTAGAGCATAAAATTCTGCATCTAAATCAATAAACAGAATTAGCTTTCCATGCATGGTAACGACAGTAATTAAATATGAAAATATTGAAAATTACCTTGAAAATATCGACAGCCATAGAATTGAACAAAAAATAAATAAATGCTTGACGTTTTATCTGTCACAACGAAAGTTAACTTATTTGACGTTTCTGACAATTTGATTTTGTCTCTAGTTTTATTGTCTGAAATGATTAAAAAATGAACATTTATATGAATGAAGAGCTAAATTCGTGACAAAATTTGAAAAGACTGCTAATGTGTCTTCAAAAAATACACGTGAGCCGCGTAATCAGAATATAGGACGAGCAGAACATGTGTTATTCTAAGAAAAAGTGTTAAGAATGGTGTAGACCCCTTCTGTAGTACTAAGGTAGATGTATTGGAAATGAGTTTAGAGTACCTACATAACAACATCATACATAATATTGTTACGCAATGTTGAATTTTTTATATATTCATATTATTTAAACAAAACTGTATTTTCTTAACGTTATTTATTAATTATTTTATATTTCTATTATTGCCGAAATTAACGATATTTGTTCAAATCAAATTGTCAGAAACGTCAAATAAGTTAACTTACGTTGTGACAGATAAAACGTCAAGCATTTATTTATTTTTTGTTCAATTCCATGCCTGTCGATATTTTCAAGGTAATTTTCAATATTTTCATATTTAATTTCTGTCGTTACCATGCATGGAAAGCTAATTCTGTATATTGATTTAGATGCAGAATTTTATGCTCTAAAACTTTTATTTGACGCATTTTTGCTTAAAATCATTAGGCGAGCAGGAAATTGCAGAAAACTGATTTCCCATGTTAATCTCCTATGTACACCTTTAAAATAGACACACGGTATATGTCACAGCACATAAATTAAATAGATATAAATCAAATAATCTTTCTCTTTCTAACGCAAAATGTTGCTAAGCTACTGCTATATAAAGTGTTGTGTATTGTGTCTTCGAACAAATGACCTTGAATAGTCATCTTTCGTGAATAATAGTATGTATTAAAAATTGAATGAAGAGAGGCATTGTGCTACTGGCCACATCATATTTTTATTAGATTTGGGAGGGAGAAATATTGTTTTGGGATAAAACCGATTCCGAATCTGATTTATTTTTGTTTGAACACACATTGTTTTAAATAAAGCACGGAATATCGAAATAACACAAAAAATAAGTAGCCAATAAGCAGCAACTAGTAATCGATAAAACGGGGATTCCCCTAATATGTCAAGAAACAAGAAATATCAAGAATTCTTGAAACAAGACAAGAATAACGTCGCCAAGAAATGAACAAGACAAGAAATTTTTATTTTCTTGTCTTGAAAATCAAGCCAAGACAAGAAATGATTAAGACATGATTTTTTGTCTTGATGAAACACTATTTGTAACCATTTTAACTGCAACTACTTTTCCCATTAACATTACATAGGTAATAGTTTTTTGTTTGTGAATTATTTTATTATCTGATTAATTTAACTGAGTACAGTAAACAGTAAAACAAGTTTTTGAAAAAAATACGTTCTAAAAATTACATTTTCGATTTCGATTAACCCTTATTTTTTCGATTTTTGGTTTCACCCTGTTAAAAATTAAACATTGTTTTTTAATCCGAGTATTATATTCTCTAATCCTAATCCGTCACTATCTTAGTCCCCCCTGTTGGATAATAGAGTTTCTACTTTGTTTAGTATCGAAGTTACCCGCAGCGTTGCCAACTCGTGGGAATTTTCCTTTTTAAGGGAATTTTCGGTCTCGAATGGGAAAAGGGAATTTTTACAGTAATTAGGGAATTTTTAGTGTTTTTAATTATTTCTTATTTAATAAACAAATAAGATATATATAATTGTTTTATGTTAGCAAATATCACTCTCAATATTAAACTTTTCATTATAAGAAGAAAGCGGGCGCGAAATGTGACGAAATAAACCGAATAGATGTTCTCCTTAGATTGTTCCTAAGGCTATGCGCCTGCGCTCATCGGCGCATCTCGTTCGCTCATGCTCAAACATCGCATGGTGTGAAATAAAATTGTGCAATATTATTTATTGTTTACAGTTTATAAATAGAAATATCTATTAATATATTCAATTTATATATAAATAATTGAATTTTTTAATTTATTAAAAATAAGTAATGTTTAATAAAATATTTTAAAATTTTATAAAGGGAAAGGGAATTTTGACATGGAAAAGGGAATTTTTGGCATTATAAAAGGGAATTTAGAAAAATTAAGGTTGGCAACACTGGTTACCCGCATCGAGGCGCTAAACGTGTTCATTACGTAACGTATTATGTATTTTAATTGTCAGAGAACACGTTTTTATATTCTACCCAAATTTTAAATTCTGGTGAATTTTGAAAGAGTTACTCATATAGATAGTGAATTCCGACATTCGGAAGCACTGAAATATAAAGGAATGAATTTTGATACTTATCTGTCTTGATTTGAACAACAGCATTTAACAGAATATCAGCTTCTAAATCTGGACGTGGATAACATCCTGTTTTTGTCAAACATTGAAAAACTCTTGAATATATTGTATGATGTGGAACTACGCGATTTGGATATCGTCGACGGTAAGTATTCTGCTAATGCAGCTCAACTGCTTCCATTACAAAAACCATACAAAAAGACCATTCCACATTAGTGAAACTTCTAGGCATAGTTAAATGATTAGATACTTTGATAGTTAGTGCTACTGACACATCAAATAGAACAAACGGTGAACAATAGGTACTTACCCAGCGTTCTTATTAGAATAGATCTTTTGATTATTAAAGATTTTGCGTGTTTCTATAGATATTTCTAAAACTAAGAAAAATTGACTCATAATTTATATGAACTTTTTTACATGGAATGGCCCCTAGAATGCATGGTGAAAGTTTCCTTATGGGACATCCAGTAAAAATATGAAAATTGTTTTGAAAGCTAAACTTTTTTCTAAAAATGGGTAGCATGCTATTACTAAAACGTAGGTAGAGATACTAAATTGGTATGGGTAAGTTCACCATTAAATTCATCGTACAAAATACATAAATATAACATTTTCAATGTTTTTAAATTATTGTATATCCATGTTAGATATTGTTAGTCTAAACTTTGTTGTTACAGAGTCGCCGTGCATTCATTATAGCTTAACAATTTGACAAGATAGATACGCCACCAGGCTGTGTACAGCAATTTTCCGCGCAAAAAATGACGGTAGGTCGATGCCACTTTCCACAGTGTAGAGAGACGCCTTCATGCACATGCCTGAATTTTCGCTTCGCCATCGAGTGCGACATTCGCTTCTTGCTAGCTGCTGTGTGAAATGTTGTTCTTGTTCCAAATATTTGTCAGATTTCCGAACGTTCGAAATAAGTGAACATGTTGAGTAAAAATGCTGCATCAAATTTTGACAAAAACTTGGTGACTCTTAAAGCGAAACAATTCGTCAGGTGTTTGGAGACGATGCCATGGGGGGAACACAAATAAAGGAGTGGTTCAACCGATTCAAAAATGACCGCACATGGGTAAAGAGCGACCAGCGTTCTGGGAGGCCACAAATCGCCCGCGGTGCAGCTATTGTTGAAAGGGTGCAAAATCTCGTAATGGGAGAGTACTATCAAGAAATTCTCCGCCGTCTGTGATGCATTTCGGCGCAAAAGACCAGACCTCTAGACGGGGAAAACTAACAGGTGCATCATAGCAATGCTCCAGACATGGCTCCTTGCGACTTCTGGTTATTTCCGAAATTAAAGACACCACTGAAAGATCCCGTTTTGAGAGTAGAGAAGAGATAATGCGGAACGCGATGGTGGAGCTGCAGATCATTCCAAAAGAAGGCTTCCAGAGGTGTTTCCAGCAGCGGAAGGACCGGTGGACAAAATGTGGGAGGCGCAAGGAGTCCACTTTGAAGGGAATTAGGGTCCCGACCCCATCAGGTACGCAATATTTTCTTCCAGCCAATGGTCGGATCCTTTTTATCTCCAAATACTCCTGATTCAATATCCACATTAATAGTTAAGCACCAGAATTTTATTCCCATATTATTCATAATTGGTTTAGAAAAAGAAGTGTTAAAAGTAGTGCTCTGACTTTTTTGAATAGAGGTACCTTAATTATTATTATTAGCTTATGGAATTACGTACATACACAAAGAAACATAAATACATAACAAAATTTAAAGATGAAGATTCACTATAGGTTCAAATCAAAGTTGTCCAACCATTCTATTGCTTGTGGAGTAATTTGAAAGAAGTCTTCCATTATTACCTGGAATGCTTGAAGTGCACATCTTTTATAATGTAGTAGATTGTTTGTTCTACCATGCCCAGTTCTAACTCAAATTTTTCGTGGTAGATCAAAGCCAGCCGGACGTATCTGTATTTAAAATTGAATACCAGGTAGAATCAGTCTGATTCTGCCACTCAATATGCCACGCATCTGACCCGTTGAAATTCTCATTAACCAAGTGTTCAACAGTTTTTATTGGAGGTTTTCTGGATTTCACTCTTATTCAATTATATCCCGATGTACTGGTAAGTCTAAATATTGAAATGCCTTTTGTACTCTCTAAATATAATTTTGCATCTGCGGATCTTAGGCGGTTCAATTTGACTAAGGACTGGAAGCCATTTAAGTGGAGTACTTTTAATACACCCAGAACTTATTCGTATTGTCTGATTGAGAATGGTATCAGCCTTAATATTCTCAACTAACGAGAGCAGCTTTTTGCAGTTCCGATTAAATTAGACGTCAAAATACGTCTATTAGAAAAGGTTCCTTTTAGTGGCGGATTTAATGGTAAGCAGCGGCACACTTGCTCCCTAGGCCCTCGTCCGAAAGGGCCCTCGGGTCCTTGTCATAGGCGTAACTAAGGGGGGATCAGGGGGGGTCATGGCCATTCTGGGGTGGGCCATGAAATGTAATTATTTTATATTTTAATTGATACAATTTTGTGAATGGTGTGTAGTAAATTGATTAATTGACAGGAATTTAAGTAATTTTTTGATGTGAAAAATTCTGATTAGGCTATAATTATTCGACAAATTATGCTCTTTTTTTAACAATAAAATAAGCATTTTGTATTTAACATCCTTACTATATTATTCTTAAATCCACTGTATTTAATCACTAGCTAAAGTATCCGGCGATACCCGGGAGTTTTCAAATATTTAAAAATAATTCACATTATAGGTATACCTACTTAAATATTCCGGAGAGTTCGAAAATATTTTAACATGTTTTAAAATAGTCTAAAATGTTCATAAAAGTTGAACAAAGTTTTTTATAAACTTCCAGAGAGTTCTAGAATGTTCCAGAAAGTTCAGGATTTCGAGAAAGTTCTGGAATTTTCCATAAAGTTTCAGAACGTTATAGAATTTCCTTTTCCATAAAGTTCTTTAACGTTCTAGAATTTTTCTGAAAGTTCCAGATAGTTCAATCTGTTTGTGTCGCTATTTAAAACTAAACTGAGCTCAGCCGCCCTTTATATACTTATTTAAAATTACCAAAAATTTGTAGAATATTATAGAATTTTCCGAAATATTCTAAAATTTAATGGAATATTCAAGAATAGTGATTATCAAACCACATTTTTGTATGCGTACACACGACAAATTGGAATTTCCTATTTACTTTGCATTTCGAACTTAAAGGGCCTGGTCACCCCTAGAAAAATTCTCTAGTTACGCCCATGGTCTTTGTTTGAAATGTCCTCATCAAACAAAATTTACAAATATATTTTCATTAGACGAGCAAAATCAAACTATCCAGGTTGATATTACTCGTTAAAAGTAAAATAATATTGATGCAATTTCACCATAAATAGATTTAGTTTCTAGTCGCGAATGTGAAATGCTCATTCTTGATAATTAATATGCCGCGTGTAGGGATGTATTCGATTTTTAGCTTCGGCCCAGCCCGATTTCGAGGCGATCATCGAGTCGGGCCTATTTTCATTTTTGGGCCGATCATTTGGCAAAGTTGAGCCGACGAACCAAGTCGGAGTTACCATCTTGGCCCGGTTTAAAAAATTGGAAAAAATTATAGTTAAATCACATGCATAGTTTCTTTAATATTTTAATGAAAATGGATGGTTTTTTCAACAAAATCATAATGATTTAACAACATCCTAGTTAAAAGGAAAACAGTTACTGAAGCCGGATCCGATTTCGACTCAGTTTTCGAGCCGGGCCTGCTTTCCTGCTTATGTATTGTCGAGCCGATCTTCGAGATTGGCTACCAATTTTTTTATCGGATCGAAATGAGCCAATCCTCGAAGCCCTACTGGTCCTAATGCATTTCTATTGGGGGCAGTAATCCGGTAACTGGTAAAAAATAGGCACTATTCAATTTCTGAGAACATTTTGTAAATCAAGAACTTAAAAAATATTATTTCTTACCACGAATATTGTTCAATCTTACTCCTTTCATTGCTCATTGAAACATGTTTCTTATTTCGAATGAATTTTTCGTTAACCTATTATATAAATCAATTAAACAAGATAATAAAAAATAGGCCTGGGCCCCAGAAAAACTTTGCGCCCTCGGCCCTTTTCTTTAAATCCGCCACTGGTTCTTTTTGAAAGTCTTCATTAAGGTCAAAGTGCCATTTTCGACTATTTTTATTGTTGATTAAATCTGAATATGAAAATTAATAGGATGATAAAGATTTTATTCAATTTTGAGGTGAGGGCAGCTTTTTAGAGTTCCCAATTTTTGTATAAATTTAAGGAATTGACCTTGAAACCTTAATTTATATTTATCGCGTTCCTGCTTTTACCAAAAAGTAATTAAAAATTGCCTAAAGTAAGTAGCCATAATTCATAATCAGAAATACTGTTAAAAGCAGGAATGATGTATGTTACTGAAATTATTAATAAAAAAATATTGAAAGGACAATAAAATAGGATACATCTTTCAATAAATCAAATAAATTCAAAAAATTAAAATCTACACTGTTAATTAATTCGCTAATCATGTCTTAATGTAAACATTAATATGTAACGTGGGATTCAAAAAAATGACATCAAATTGTGTCATGACAAAAATTAAGTATGTCTGAAATTAAATCTGTCATAATTGACAAATGTAATTTTGAACAACGAAATATGTCACAGATTTTGTAAGCCTACTTGTTCATTATATGTATCTTTGTTTTTCATGGCACAATTTCATGACTTTTTTAATCACACAATATACAGTAAGTTCCCGGATTGAGTTTACAAGAGAAAAAAAATACTTATGATTTCACAAAAAAAAGTTGTAGGAAGAACTTTTTTTACTTGACTAAAGAAACTAATCTGCAATAAAAACTACAATAGTAGGTAACTTGGGGTGGTATAATGTTAAATAGGAAAACAAAAAAATATTAGAATTTTTTATTAAATCATTCAAACAAAAATCAAATATTTATTAACCCACCACTTTCGTCGCTACATAAGGCGGATATAGTATCTCTTATACGATTTTTATTATCTCTGCATCATTGGGTAAGTTTAAAATATAAAAAAACTAAAAAAAAACAAAAAATAAATAAAAAAATATTATTAATTGAAGATGAAAATGACAGAAGTAAGTGTTTCAAGTCAAGAAAAAAGTTCTTTTTTGAACATTTTTATGTAAAATCAAAAATAAGAATTTTTCCTTTTGTAAACTCAATCCAGGGACACACTGTATAATTAATACTTTCGACTATAGGTTTTTCACCGATGATGAATACAGAAGATGACGAAATGGATTTTACACGGGCTGCATAAGTTAAATAGGTGCTTTTGGAAAATGTCTGCATTACCATCAAAATGGGTAAGATGATATTACAAAAAAAAGAACTATTATTACGGGCAAAAGGCATGATTTTCACTAAATAGATATAATGCTGACTAAAAAAAAAAACAACTAAATTTACTTTATTATATTAAATCTATAAATTTCCTTTCAATAGTAGAAATTTATTAATTTACTGCATAAACCAGTATTACATTTACCGTGTGTCTGTCTTAAAGGTGTACATAGGAGATTAACATGAGAAATCAGGTTTTTACAATTTCCTGCTCGCCTAATTATTTTATGCAAAAACGCGTCAAATAAGTTTTAGGGCATAAAATTCTGCATCTAAATCAATAAACAGAATTACCTTTACATGCTTTGTAACGACAGAAATTAATTATGAAAATGTCGAAAATATCGACAGTCAAATAAGTTAATTTACGTTGTGACAAATAAAACGTCAAGCATTTATTTATTTTTTGTTCAATTCCATAGCTGTTGATATTTTCAACGTAATTTTCGACATTTTCATAATTAATTTCTGTCGTTAAAAAGCATGTAAAGGTAATTCTGTTCATTGATTTAGATGCAGAATTTATGCCCTAAAACTTTTATTTGACGCGTTTTTGTTTAAAATAATTAGGCGAGCAGGAAATTGCAAAAACCTGATTTCCCATGTGAATCTCCTATGTACACCTTTAAGACAGACACACGGTATAATACTTTTAATAAGTTTGTTCGTTTTGCTACCGTGCGTGTACGGTTTACTGCCGCGCCCATATACTTTCTATGGAGGCGGCAGTAAACCGTAGACGCAAAGCAGCGAAACAAACAGACCTAATATCAACAAATTAAAATCTAAAAAAAAACTTTGCCGTTATATGGAGCAATAATAATTTTAGTTGAATTCAATATTGTAAATAAATATTTAAACAAGTATCGTTAAGAATAAAAATATTTGTTTCAAATTTATGTATATTTTTTGATAATCATTAGAAAGATAATGAAAACGAGAAACATAACATTAAATAAATTATACATTTGACGTCTTTGAACTTCAAAATGACAATTACGCACCAATTTACAGTAGGGTCCTCTACCATAACAGAAAATTGAGTAAAATGTTAGTTATATTGAAAGTAGATAAGAATAAATCATGATTGAGACGAAAAAAGTTTTTAAAAAAATGATAGTTTTTTAAATATTTGAGTTTTTAAGCATCTATACATATCTACGTCACAACTATTGCTATCTTTTTCGCGCAGCCTGCTACAGAAACTGGTGTGAGAAAGATAGCTATAGGTTTCGTTAAAAATCAAATGCAGTTGAACTAAAAACAATTATGAGTTTTTAATACTACGAATTGCTTCACAATTAAACGAACTTTCATTTACAATAATAAAAAAATGAGTGGAGGACCCTATGGACCCGTTTAGTGTGACGTCACGAAGGTTTCCAAACAAGAAAATGGCATCGCCGTTGCTAAGGCGGTTGCTATGCTAAACCCGAATTTGACGTTTAGCGCTCATAACCTATATGTTTGTTTGGTATTGAAATGGCTCAGAAAGACGTTATAAGGTTTTGTTCTTTTGTAAATAAATACTAACCTGACTAAGTTTATCCACGTATACTTCAAATTTGGGTCTTTTGAAAATTTAGAAAACTTACAAGTTCAACGTTTGCTATAATGATTGAAGTTAGCTGCGAAACAGATCAACATGGTCAAACAAATTTAAAATAAAACCTTAAAATATACACTGTACAACTTACAAGACGTAACACGTACTAATAACAATTATATTTTTTTCATCTGTGCTTTTTAAAAAGCCTAAAATTTCAAGAAACTGAAATCTCTCACTACTAGTTTCGCGGTCAATTTTAAATAACATAGCAACTGTTACCAAGGCGGCAGCCATTTTCTTGTTTGGAAACCTGGCCTACGTCATCACTAAACGTACAGCTACTAGATAATACATAGCTGACTCGTCCGCCATATTGGTGCCAAAATCAATGCTGTAAATTATGAAATAAACGTGCATTTCTTATAAGTTTATGTACTAACTATTTTTTATAATTAATTATAACGTCCATATTTTCCATTTTAAACTTATTTAAAATAATAAAACAAGAAAAAATACTGTTCGTTTAGATTTTTGAGATTAGAGAAAAATATATGATTTGCGTAAGTACCTGCAAAATTTTTAACCATTTCTCAAATGATTTGCACAGTTTGGGGCAGAACAACCCGTTATTATGGATAATTTCTATGAATAATAATACTGTAACATTGATATTGAATGATTTAAGTGGCTCCACAATGGTGGACGAGTCAGTTGTAATTTATCTAGTAGCTATAACTAAACGGGTCCATATGGCCACAGAAAAAGGGTCACGCGTGAACCTGGATCCTCTTACAATACACTAAAGACTAGACATTATTATTTATCATTTAAGCTATTTTCTTTTACATTCATCACTTTAAAAAAAAAATGTTCAGTTTGTCCTCATTGTTAATAAAAAAATCACAAATTCAATTATTGTTTCAATTTCTAACAAATATTTCAGAAGTACTGTTCTTAACTTATATTTTAACTGCATTAATTTATTCTATTAAAAAATTTCATGTTCAATTTTAGGGTGTACCCCGCCTGTCAAGAAGATGAGGACAAAAAAGCCGTTTATAAGTTTTAAATACTGTACCATGTGTCTATTTATGATAAATTTTTGTTAATGAAAGTTATGTTCTATTTCATAATAAATAGATTAGAACTGGTAAACAATTGGTATTAATTTATTTGTAGAAAATATTGTCCATTATATTTTACATTGCTGTTCATAAGTTTGTGTCATAATTTCATAAAATAAAACAACACGTTGATGCATTTTGTGCACCCATTTGAGTTTGTTATTAGTTTATTTGTAAATATATCAAATTTCTGTCCATAAGTTTGTGTTATAATCTCATAAAAAGTAAATAAAACCCTCCATATGCATTTTATTAACGCATTTGAAACCTTTTGTATATTTGTTTATTAGGTAGGTGTCAACAGTCTTCCGTATTTTCTTGACGATTCTTCCTCAGCATGATAAAGAAGTGTTAACTAACGTTTTCAGGTAGGTAACTATATTTTTTTACAGAAGAAAACTTTAAACATATTATAAATGGTACAATTACAGTTTATCCCAAAACATTTTTTAATGTAATAATTAAAGAATATATTTAAAAAAATATTTCTTGTAAATTGTTTATAAAAGTTAACGAAGCAAGAAAATTCGGACAAATCTAGATGGTGCATTTTAACAGAATTACAATGCTTGATACTAATAAATTAATTATTTGTTTGGAAGTCAAAATTTTACCTGAAAATTGTAAGATTGGCACCTAAGGATCAATGAAAACAAAAATACATTTGTTACGAGTACGTTAAATAATTCTAAAATATTTAAAGTACATACATTGAAATTACTTTAAATACTATTGAGCTATTTGCAGTACTTCTTTTCCTTGTAATTTGTGTACCACTTTAAAAAATTGTTTAAAGTACGCAATGTAATGTAGTGGGACATGTAAAAGTGAAAACAATATTGCAATTATCGATAAATGACAACGATACTCGTATTCATAACGATCATGTAGAATTAGTCACTTACTTTGTTTTCATCTTCGGTTATTTCCCAAAAACTATATCGATTTCGGTGTTCACTATTTATGTGATCACATATTCACTTATCGATATTCGCAAAATCGTGTTCACTTTTACATAATCACGAAATCATGCTTTCACAAATTAAAAGTAATTTAAGAAAGCAATTAAATATTAAGAAGATTAATTTATTCTCTCGTTTTAATGCTAATGATGTTCGGCAAATATGACTAATTTAAGAGATCAATTTAATATCAGCAAGAATTATCATGTGTATTGTTTTATGGATAGTATATAATAATTTTTTTTTAAGCCAAAGGTGGTTGGAACAAAGGTTCAAATTGAATTTCATTCCAGAGCAGTGGAATACATTTTAAGATAGTTTGATTTGGAGACGCCATTTGAATTGCAAAAATATCAAATTTTATAAATTTATTAGTTTTGTTAATTTAGTGCTTTTCCAAAATAAGAAATATGAGGAGACGAATGCAATAAAATTGACTTATACATATGTAATTAAAGTAGAATTACAGACAAAATAAAATTTTAATTGTTTTATTTGAATTTTATGCTAACAAATGCATTAAAAAACCATCTTTGTACAACATATTTAAATAAATAAAAGAATAGTGCATATTTTTGCAGTTACTACGGTTTGTTTCAGTGTATGTACATTGGCAACAAATTCATATTTTTTAAGATAATTTTATGTGATTTTTCGAATTTATTCTTCTTTACCACACATATCTTCCTCATTCATATAGTGAGATAGAATTTGAATGGACCGCCATAACTATCCTATTGCGCACAAGAACGTTTTTCCTTTCTCGGCTACTTCCTTTCCCGGTTATTTGCACTATTTGCAGTCTGTTGACGAAACAAGCATGGACGCTCCTAGTAAAAACTTGTTGATAATATACTGAAATACTTTATTAATTAAATATTAATATATTTAAAATAATAAGCAATGAAGAGTTAGAAACGGTAAATGAGTTTTATTTGATTTAAAAATCATTTTGCATTAAAAATTATTAGTTTTTATATTATGTAAAGAATATCGTCCATGTTTGTTTCTGTTGAGCTTTGATATATCATTTGTGTTGTGTTTAAACTGGTGAATATGCCGTCCCGTATTGTCAAAACCTGCAGAAGCCTGGCAAAGATTCCTGGGGGGTCATATAATCATCATTTGGTAAGTTTTTAATTATTTTTTGTCATAAAGAACGTGGTAGTCGTATGACCTTGATATCCCTCAAATTGTTTACCATGAGCATGGGTCTAATTTTCACCGACAGATGGTATAACATTGTTTTTAATTAAATGAAAAAATAGTTCATATTTGCATTTGCGGCTGTTTGTTTCGCTATACATACGGTAATAGTTATAATTTAGTAATGTTTGATTTTTGAATCGCGTCCATGCTGCACAAATTTAACAACTTTTAAATGACGCCATGCCATGCCATTTCTGTGGTGCGCAGTAGGAGACTTCCTTTTCCGTTTTGCGCTCTCCGACGCGAAGGCAAATGGTAACGGCGAAACGGCGGCGCGTGTCTTGTAGAGACTTGTATTTGCTAATATACTGAATTACGTTAATAGTTAAATAATGTTATAATTTAAACATCGTTTTGCGATCAAAATTAATAGTGTAAAGAACATCGCTAATGCACGTGTTTAGAAACAGCATTTCTATGAACTTTTGTGTATCATTTGTGTTGTGTATAAATTGGTGAAAATGCCGTCTTGTAGAAGCCTTCCAAAGATTCCTCGTGTTTCATATAATCATTATTTGGTAAGATATTACTTATTTTGGCACATAGTACATGTTAGTTGCATGACCTTGATTGCTTTATATTCCTGGAGTAGGGTTTTCCACGACAACGGCTTTTGAAGAAATAAGTATTGCATATAAATTTTAGTATAAATCATATTAATATAAAATAAAATTTTTGATAAATTATTTAGTATTTATAAATGAACTTTTAAATTGAAAAATACATATGTTCAAAATGGTCGCCAAATGACGCCACAAACTTTAACGAGGTCACACAACGAAGTTGTTTCATTGGATGATGGATGGTTTTTGTGCGCATGTCTGGATTTTACCGCGAATAATTTTTGTTGACGTTCAGAGGTTAAATACACGTGTGTAACAAGAAAACTGTTGTTAAACTTACGCATTTAATTAAAAATACCTACCTACAAATAAAAAGCACACACCTGCTGAATCAGTAACCCCCCAATGGTGTGGATGCAAATCTATGCAGCTTATGTGTAGGTTACGTTTAATTTTCCCGCGCTAAATTTTTGTAGCTAAATTCACATAGTTCATCAAGCTTTCTCTCTTGCTGGGGCAAATTGCAAAATTATTTTGAATTTTTCTCCCGTATATAATTTTTTATGCAAAATAAAATATGGGTCTAATATTTTTATCTCTACATTAAGATATAAAAGAATCGTGGAAAACCCTATTATATAACATGGTGTCTATGTTTCACCAACAGATGGTGTACCGTACAATGTGATCCAGAATGAATTTCAGTCACGTGACTCGAAAGTTTTACCGGCAAATCTCTCATTTTTATTAGCGTCGTAGAATTTATTTGTATGTGTTGATATATTGTTTGTGAAGTTTTGGTATATTTTTATGTAAAAAACAGTATATTTCTGAATTATTCTGGATCATTCTGTATTAAAATACTGCACAAAGCAGACAAGTTTAAACAGCGCGCTACAATTTCTGTGCTGCGCAGTAGCAAACGCCCTTGCATTCCCAAATCTACATTAGAAAGCAACTTGGCAACAGGCAACGTGCCGTGACGTGTTTGCAGTAAACTTACGACACGGCGACTAGCGCCGTGTCTAAAGACTTATTCTCTAACGTTATTAGTTAAATAATGATTTTATTAATAAAAAAATAATGAAGTGCAATAATAATACTAAGTTCAGAACTCATACAGTCGTAAATGCAAAAACATCGGTAATTCACGTTTGTTTAGGAACATTATTTCTGTGAACTTTGGTTTATTCGTGTTGTGTTTAATCTGGTGAATATTTACATTAGAAAATCATGCAGAAGCATTCCAAAGATGTTTCGTTTCATCATTTGGTAAGTTTTTTGCCACATATAACGAGAGCAGTTGTATAACCTTGCTTACTTTCAAATCGGATAATCTCGACTTTATGGCCAAATCTGAAGTTGCCCGCAAAATGTAAAGTAGGTTACGTTACTTTGGAGTATATTTGTAAAGATTTGCAAGCGAAAAATTCACATTTTTCTTTCACAAACACGGCCTAAAAATGTAATATTCATTTGGCGCGAAATGCTTATAAGAGAAAGATGGCAGTTTGGACGACGACAAAATATCCCATTTGGCCGCCATTTTGTTTAGTAAAATAGTAGTATCATTTATTGCTTTCACTTTACCTAAACAATTGAAACGATTTAGTGCAAAATGTCATTTGAAGTTAACAATGATTAGACAATCTGGCTGCGTTTTATACCATGAATAAAATCATTTGCGTTCAAAATTCATTCAGTCGTCGTAAATGCAAAAATATCGGTAGTTCACATTTTTTGAGGAACATTATTTCTTTGAAGTATGGTTTATTGTGTGTGTTGTGTTAAACTGGTGAATATTACTTTTGGAAAATCATGTAGAATCTTTGCAAAGATGTTCCATGTCATCATTTGGTAAGATGTTAATTATTTTTTGCCACATATGACGAGAGCAGTCGTACAATCATAACTATATTATCGTAATAGAAAAATAGTATAAAAAGCATGTTTCATAAGACCTGTTAACAATAACGCACTCGTCCTTTGTAAAACTCGCCTCGAGGCCCGTTTTCCAAACTTGGACTCGTTCCTTTATAGATTACCTTATGATACTTGTTTGTTTAATGCACTGTTATAATCATAGAAATCTTCCAAAGATTCCTCGTGTTTCATATAATCATTATTTGGTAAGATATTACTTATTTTGTCATATAGTACGTGTTAATTGCATGACCTTGATTGCATTGTATTCCTGGAGTAGGGTTTTCCACGGCAACGGCTTTTAAAGAAATAAGGATTGCATATAAATTTTAGTATAAATCATTAATATAAAATAACAATTTTCATAAATTATTTAGTGTTTATAAATGAACTTTTAAATTGAAAAATACATGTTCAAAATGGTCGCCAAATGACGCCACAAACTTTAACGAGGTCACACAGCGAAGTTGTTTCATTGGAGGGTGTTTGTGCGCATGCCTGGCTTTTACCGCGAATAATTTTTGTTGACATTCAGAGGTTAAATACACGTGTGTAACAAGAAAACTGTGGTTAAACTTACGCATTTAATTAAAATACCTACAAATAAAAAGCACACACCTGCTGAATCAGTAACACCCCAATGGTATGGTTGCAAATCTATGCAGCTTATGTGTAGGTTACGTTTAATTTTTCCGCGCTAAATTTTTGTAGCTAAATTCACACAGTTCATCAAGCTTTCTCTCTTGCTGGGGTAAATTGCAAAATTCTTTTACATTTTTCTCCAAAATTTATGCAAAATAAAAAATATGGGTCGAATATTTTTCTCTACATTAACATATAAAAGAATCGTGGAAAACCCTATTATATAGCATGGTGTCTATGTTTCACCAACAGATGGTGTACCGTACAATGTGATCCAGAATGAATTTCAGTCACGTGACTCGAAAGTTTTACCGGCAAATCTCTCATTTTTATTAGCATCGTAGAATTTATTTGTATGTGTTGATATATTGTTTGTGAAGTTTTGGTATATTTTTATGTAAAAAACAGTATATTTCTGAATTATTCTGAATCATTCTGTATTCAAATACTGCACAAAATAGACATGTTTTGAACAGCGCGCTGTGCTGCGCAATAGCAGACGCCTTTGCATTCCCTAATCTACGTTACGAAGCAACTGACTTTGCATCAGGCAACCTGTCGTGACGTGTTTGTAGTAAACTTACGACACGACGACCGACGACCAGCGCCGTGTCTAACGTTATTAGTTAAATAATTATTTTATTAATATAAAAAGTAATGAAGTGCAATAATAATAATAAGTTCAGAATTCATACAGTCGTAAATGCAAAAACATCGGTAGTTCACGTTTGTTTAGGAACATTATTTCTGTGAACTTTGGTTTATTCGTGTTGTGTTTAAACTGGTGAATATTTACATTAGAAAATCATGCAGAATCTTTGCAAAGATGTTCCGTTTCATCATTTGGTAAGTTTTTTGCCACATATAACGAGAGCAGTTGTATAACCTTGCTTACTTTCAAATCGGATATACTCGACTTTATGGCCAAATCTGAAGTTGCCCGCAAAATGTAAAGTAGGTTACGTTACTTTGGAGTACATTTGTAAAAATTTGCAAGCGAAAAATTCACATTTTTCTTTAACAAACACGGCCTAAAAATGTAATATTCATTTGGCGCGAAATGCTTATAAGAGAAAGATGGCTGGTTGGACGACGACAAAATATCCCATTTGGCCGCCATTTTGTTTAGTAAACTAGTAGTATCATTTATTGCTTGTACTTTACCTAAACAATTGAAACGATTTAGTGCAAAATATAATTTAAAGTTAACAATGACTAGACAATCTGGCTGCGTTTTATATAATAAAATCATTTGCGTTCAAAATTCATTCAGTCGTCGTAAATGCAAAAACATCGGTAGTTCACGTTTTTTGAGGAACATTATTTCTTTGAACTATGGTTTATTGTGTGTATTGTGTTAAACTGGTGAATATTGCCATTGGAAAATCATGTAGAACCTTTGCAAAGATGTTCCACATCACCGTTGGTAAGATGTTAATTATTTTTTGCCACATATGACGAGAGCAGTCGTACAAGCATAACCCGTAATAGAAAAATAGTATGAAAAGCATGTTTTATAATGCCTGTTAACGCACTCGTCCTTCTCAAAATTCGCCTCGAGGCTCATTTTCCAATCTTGATTGTCTTATAATACTTGTTTTTTAATGCACTATTATAAATGTTTATCACATAATATTTTTACACACTGGTCAACGAAATTTGATATTAAAACTTGTACATTCGTGATTGATTCGATTATTCGCTATCCAACTTTTTGAAAAACATCTATTGTTGCATCACTATGGGCAGTGCCACTCCGCGGGTAAAAGGCGCCTTTGTGCAAAGTTATATTTCAGCGCCCCCCATAATGTATAATTTGCAAATTAACACGCATTAAAGTTTAAACTATAATTCTGATTCTTCGAAAAATGCTAGATTTAAAATATTAACGAAATTTCATTCTTGTGATCATATATTAGGTTGTAATCAAAATCGTTTGTTGTAATCAACAATTTTACAGGTATGGTTTGCACCATAAAAATGCCAGAAAATTATTTTAATAGTAAATCAGGGAAATTCAATATTAGTAGAAAAGCAAAATTAAATTATCTATTATCTCACTAAGATTTCAGAATTGTAAATCATAAGTATTTGATTGATCGCAAAATGCTAGTATTTAAATATTGGATTCATTGTCGAATTCATTCTTGTAATCAATAGTCTTGAGCTATAATCTACATATTCTTTATTGTAATCAACACTTTAACCTTGACAGTTATTATTTCAATATAACAATGCTAGAGATGCAAGGTAAACAATTTAAAAAGATTATTGTTCAATTTTATCACTTTACTGTGTAAGTTGTATAGTATATTTTTCTTTTCGAATAAAAGCATTTTATCATAATTTTCTATTACTGTCTTGAAATGGCGCCCCTTATCCTCAGGCGCCTTTGTGCGAGGCACAATCTGGCCCACCCGCACGGAGCGGCCCTGACTATGGGGGTGATTAGTAAAATTTTAAGACTAGTGAATTGTCGTTAGCGACGTGTAAACGTTTTTTAAAGAGGTGTTTAACTGTACCTTTAAACTTAACCGCTTTGTCATTTTAAATATTAAAAAATATATAAGTATGGCATTGTACCATTTTAAATTCTCTTTTATTTCATAACTAATGACCCTACTAAACACCCCCATATAGCCATGTAGTTGATCGGGACTAACGTAGGGTTAATTATGAAAGAAAATTGGATTTGAAGTGATAAAACACTATAGATATTTAAATCATTTTTTTAAATATCTATAGTGTTTTATCACTTCAAATCCAATTTTCTTTCATAATTAACCCTACGTTAGTCGCGCGGTCTACATGTAAGTAACACCACGCATCTTTACACAGAAATATTCAAATAACATATTAATTCCGCAGATAAGATTCTGAATAACTTTAGCATACTAAATGCATTTAATAAGGGTAATATTTTGAGTTTGTGCAATTTAAATACTAGTGGTCTACCGTTGTAGAACGCTCGACAACTAACCGTGTTATTTTTTATATCCGTAACCTACCGAGATTTTTTATTTTTGTTACTATTATTTATTAATTTTCTGCCTGCGTTTTGTTTGTTGTTATTCATAGATGTAGACATGCCTCTATATCTATATGAAAAAAACTTGGAATCGAGACTTTACTTCGTTCAACGAGAAGGCGTACCTACCTGTTTCGCTCAGGCAACTATAAAATTTGGGGCGGGGAAAGTTAGTAAGGCGGAGCCATACCAGAGTTGTATTGATATTATTTTTAGATTTATATAATTAAAATACTGTAAATTTAATTCAAATAAGAAATATAATAATAGTAAAAATGAAATAATATTTAAATTCATTTCATATACAGGCTGATTGTTTTCAAGGCGTAGGAGATTAACATGGGAAATCAGTTTTTTGCAAACCGTTGCCCTCTGTTTTAACTTACGGCAATGCGTGTGATGTCAATACACGGATAAAAAATTTCTCCATCCGAAAATATCAAATACATAGAAATTATTCAATATTTTAGGCCCATAAATTAATTTCAAAAATTATTCATTTTCCTATTAATAGCAATAGCCATGCCAAATTTGAACAAAAATATAAACAAATGCTTGACATTTTATCTGTCAGAATAGGCTAATTGACATTGTCAACAGACATTAACCTATTCTGACAGATAAAATGTTAAGCTTTTGTTTATCTTTTTGTTCAAATTTGGCATGGTTATTACTATTAATACGAAAAAAAAAAAAAAATTAATATCAATTTATGGGCCTAAAATATTGGATAATTTCCATGTATTTGGTGTTTTCGGATGGGGAAATTTTTATTTTTTTATTGACACCACAACCATTGCCGTAAGTCAAAACGGGGGGCAACGGTTTGCAAAAAACTGATGATCTATGTTAATCTCCTATGTACAGGTGTCTCATTTTCGATGTTTTTTTAAGGTATCTCGGGTAATATTAACGATAAATCAAAACCGTTTACACATTGCAGGGTCAACTTTTTGAGAAAAGTTTAATAGGCACCACAGGAATTTTCGATCTTCTTTTGTTTCTGAGCTACAGGCAAAAACTCGTTTTTCGCTCATTTTGAAAATATATCATATCTTATTTATTATGATTGTTAAAGAAAAATTGTTTTTACAAAAATTTTACTGTTTTTTAGATAGAATAAAATGGCGTAATTATATTTTTTGAAAACTTCATAATTCTCGAGATATAACACAAACTTATGACTTTTTAAATGGGAACCTATGTTGAAAATAGTCTCGTCTTTTTGCTTAATTTATGAACTTTTCAATGATATATAACAAGTCTACATTCTTTTGTTTTAAACATTAATAAAAGACGAATTATTAATTTATTGGGGTGAAAATATTGGAAATTATTAAGAAAGAAATGAAAAAATTTATTACAGATCATCATTTGTTTATTTTGATTCTATATGTATTAATTGTGTTCTCAAAATTATTCTTAACTAATTATTTTCGGGTTAGTTAAATTACTATTCATCTACGTTATAGTAGGCTCTGACACAATCCGAAAAAAACGGTTTAATATGCCTTTGAAGTAAATAAATTGAAAAAATGAGTAAAACTAAAACAAATACTATTAGAAATATGCAAATGATGATCTGTAAGAGATTTTTTCATTTGTTTCGTAATAATTTCCAATATTTTCACCCCAATAAATTAATAATTCGCCTTTTATTAATGATTAAAACAAAAGAATGTAGACTTGTTATATATCATTGAAAAGCTTATAAATTAAGAAAAAAGACGAGACTATTTTCAACATAAATTCCCATTTAAAAAATCATAAGTTTGTGTTATATCTCGAGAATTATTAAGTTTTCAAAAAATCTAATTACGCCATTTTATTCTATCTAAAAAACGGTAAAAATTTTGTAAAAAGAATTTTTCTCTGTCATAATAAATAAGATATGATACATTTTCAAAATGAGCAAAAAACGAGTTTTTGCCTGTAGCTCGGAAACAAAAGAAGATCGAAAATTCCTGTGGTGACTATTAAACTTTACTCAAAAAGTTGACCCTGCAATGTGCAAACGGTTTTGATCTATCGTTAATATTACCCGAGATACCTTAAAAAAACATCGAAAATGAGACAGCCTGTACAGCTTAAAAAAAATCACCCTGTATACGTATACGTACACAAAAATATGAGCAACAACAATTTAACTTTTGTAGAAATTAAGTTTTGTACTACGCTTTAGTAAAGAGGCGTAATCTGCACAAAGCCGCACAAATTTGGTTAATCGGGTACGTTCTCTCTTTTGTCGCTGAACAAGGTATAGTAATGATAGGATAACAAGGTCGTACTCTTTCTACCTTTGCCACATAATACAAATTTTAAATTTACCCTATTAAAATATTTAAAAATCTTTACATACCGGGTGTCTACTTTTTTGTGGACCATAAGAAATACATTGGTAAAATTTTCATATTGCTGTAAATTCTGCCCTATTAATTTTAAAACAAAAGTGTAAATACAAAAAATGTTCAGAATTAATAACAGCATCTAACAAGTCCAAAATTATTGTTTACATGCATTTCGTTTGCGAAAGAGAGGCAAAATAAAAGTAATAGTTTTCAACTATTTACAGAGTGCCATGAGCAATAACACCAAATGTTAAACAGTTGTATTGATTGAGTTTGGCAGAAGACATTTGTCATAAAGTTTTAATAATTATTGAATTCATTAATTTATTTATCAATTTATCAGCAAGCATGGATACATTTACGCAGAAAAAACTCAATGAAACGATATTAACAATTAAATATCAATTAATAAACTTTTATCTGTCAATGTCAAACAATATGACTGTTTGAATTGTATATTTTGCATTGCATGGCACTCTGTAAAAAGCTTAAACACGGATATTTTTTTATTTTTTATTTATCTCATGACAAGACCCTATTACATCAATAAATTTAGATTCATTTGATGCAGTATTGAATTCTGACCATTTTTTGTATTTACACTTTAAACCTTAAATTAATATAGGGCAGAATTTACAGTCATATGAAAATTTTACCATTGTATTTCCTATGGCCCATAAAAAAAGTAGACACCCGGTATATTCAGCGTGTACATATTCATGCAATGATCGTTTGAGAAATATGTACATGTTTGAATAAGTAAAAATATGTCTAATTTGGCATTAATATTTTTGTTTTAATTTTTCTTTTTATGGTTTTTTATTTTATTTTTTCTATTTATCTGTTATACAGGGTATTTATTAAAAAACGAACTGTAGGCGCCTAACATTGGAAATCAGTTTTTCCTTGCGCAAAACTTCCCATTTAATTTAAGACAATAATGTTTCAAATAAATTACAAAAATAACTGCAACTTGTTCAAATACTTACTATAGTAAAAATATTTATGCAAAAGTTTGTGACTAGATGATGACGTCATGAAATTGCTAGGTTTACATGGTATGCTAATTTAATTCTAAAAAAAATTAATGTGTGTTGCATAATTGTATTTACCTAGAATAAAGAAGGTAAATGAAGCAAGTACCGCTTTTATCCAATTCTACTTGCAATTACCTTCATAATCCATAAAAATCAGTAATATTTGTTTTACCCATTAATATCAGTCACGATTTTTGTTCAATATAAACATAACCTATAATATTTACCTACTGTCATGCGAATGACTGAATACCACATCGTCAATGCATCACTTGTAAACGTATAAATTTTCAAATCCAGTAATGCCAGCCATTTGTGAAAAAATGAACTACAATTATGTTAATTATATCAAAAATGCGTTGTATTCGACTTTAAAATAATAGTAAATTTATTTAAAATGCAATTTTCTTATAGTGTGCAAAAAATCGTATTTAGTTTCTTCGTTTTCCTAAACAAAAACATCACTCGGCCATTGCTACAGTTTTTTTTTTTTTTTTTTTCATATTGTTATGTTTTGATGACGTGTCTCCTCTACAAAATTATTTGTACTATAAACGCACACTACTTTTCGATGTGTGAATCAAAATATTTCTACGATTTCTAAATCACTTGGCGTGATTCATAGAACGTTTTCATTTATAAATCTTATTTCTTTATTATTAATTTTACACATAATTTATATTACAAAATTGTGTTGTTTTATTATTATTATTATGATTATGATTATGATTATGATTATGATTATGATTATGATTATGATTATGATTATGATTATGATTATGATTATGATTATGATTATGATTATGATTATGATTATGATTATGATTATGATTATGATTATGATTATGATTATGATTATGATTATGATTATGATTATGATTATGATTATGATTATGATTATGATTATGATTATGATTATGATTATGATTATGATTATGATTATGATTATGATTATGATTATGATTATGATTATGATTATGATTATGATTATGATTATGATTTGATTTTTTTTGATTTTGATTTTGATTTTGATTTTGATTTTGATTTTGATTTTGATTTTGATTTTGATTTTGATTTTGATTTTGATTTTGATTTTGATTTTGATTTTGATTTTGATTTTGATTTTGATTTTGATTTTGATTTTGATTTTGATTTTGATTTTGATTTTGATTTTGATTTTGATTTTGATTTTGATTTTGATTTTGATTTTGATTTTGATTTTGATTTTGATTTTGATTTTGATTATTATTATTATTTTATTGTGGTGGAGGACCTCATTGATAAACTAGAAAAATGTTTCAAATAAAAAAGTTAGAAATGTTTATTGTTCTTAGAGCGTACGAAAATAAATTTTTAAAACAATCTTTGAATCTTAAATAGTACAACTGACCCCGGTTGAATCTGTGGTCTAAATATTATTTTTAATTTAAGTTAAGAAATCAGTTATTCGATCTACAATTTGGTACGCTATCAGTTGGACTACGGGGAGATAAATTATATAATATTTTTTCTTTCTCGTCCTCCAAATTTAGAGTGCTAACTCATACATCAAGCAGCTTCCGATTGAATATATGGTCTAATTATTAAGTTTATTTTAGGATAGGAAATCATTTATTCGGTCTACAATTTGGTAAGCTATTAGTTGGGTCACGGGGGAGATAAATTATATAATATTTTTACTTTCTCGAATCCCAACTTTTAGAGTGCTAACTTCTACAACAGGCTGCTTCCGATTGAATCTATTATGGTTTAATTATTGAGTTTATTTGAGTTCAGGAAATCAGTTATTTTGATCTACAGTTTGGTATGCTATCAGTTGGACCACGGGGAAGTAAATTATATAATATTTTTAATTTCTCGTAGTCTAACTTTTAGAGTGCTAACTTGTACAACAGACAACTTCCGATTGAATCTATTATGGTCTAAATATTAAGTTAGGAAATCAGTTATTCGATCTACAATTTGGTATGCTATCAGTTGGACCACGGGGAAATAAATTATATAATATTTTTAATTTCTCGTAGTCTAACTTTTAGAGTGCTAACTTGTACAACAGGCAGCTTCCAATTGAATCTATTATGGTCTAATTATTAAGTTTATTTTAAGTTAGGAAATCATTTATTCGATCTACAGTTTGGTATGCTATCAGTTGGACCACGGGGAAATAAATTATATAATATTTTTAATTTCTCGTAGTCTAACTTTTAGAGTGCTAACTTATACAACAGACAGCTTCCGATTGAATCTATTATGGTCTAATTATTAAGTTCATTTTATGTTAGGAAATCAGTTATTCGATCTACAATTTGGTACGCTATCAGTTGGACTACGGGGAGGTAAATTATATAATATTTTTTCTTTTCCGAAGTGCAACTTTTAGAGTGCTAACTTACATACATCAAGCAGCTTCCGATTGAATATATGGTCTAATTATTAAGTTTATTGTAGGATAGGAAATCAGTTATTCGATCTACAATTTAGTAAGCTATTAGTTGGGTCACGGGGGAGATAAATTAAATAATATTTTTACTTTCTCGAAACCCAACTTTTAGAGTGCTAACTTACACAACAGGCTACTTCCGATTGAATCTATTATGGTTTAATTATTGAGTTTTATTTTAGTTCAAGAAATCAGTTATTAGATCTACAGTTTGGTATGCTATCAGTTGGACCACGGGGAAGTAAATTATATAATATTTTTAATTTCTCGTAGTCTAACTTTTAGAGTGCTAACTTGTACAACAGGCAGCTTCCGATTGAATCTATTATGGTCTAAATTTTTAGTTTATTTTAAGTTAGGAAATCAGTTATTCGATCTACAGTTTGGTATGCTATCAGTTGGACCACGGGGAAATAAATTATATAATATTTTTAATTTCTCGCAGTCTACCTTTTAGAGTGCTAACTTATACAGCAGACAGCTTCCGATTGAATCTATTATGGTCTAATAATTAAGTTTATTTTAAGTTAGGAAATCAGTTATTCGATCTACAATTTGGTACGCTATCAGTTGGACTACGGGGAAATAAATTATATAATATTTTTAATTTCTCGCAGTCTACCTTTTAGAGTGCTAACTTATACAGCAGACAGCTTCCGATTGAATCTATTATGGTCTAATAATTAAGTTTATTTTAAGTTAGGAAATCAGTTATTCGATCTACAATTTGGTACGCTATCAGTTGGACTACGGGGAGGTGAATTATATAATATTTTTTTCTTTTCCGAAGTGCAACTTTTAGAGTGCTAACTTACATACATCAAGCAGCTTCTATTTGAATCTATGGTCTAAATATTATTTTTCATTTGGGTTAGGAAATCAGTTATTCGATCTACAATTTGGTATGCTATTCGTTGGGTCATGAGGAATTAAATTATATAATATTTTTAATTCTCTACGACCCAACCCATAGAGTGCTAACTTGGGCATCAAGCAGCTTCTGATGAATCTATGGTCTAACTATTAAGTTCATTTTTCTCTTTTGCATCTTTAGCAGGCGGTTACAATTTAGATCAGAGAATCAGTTCGTGGATCTACTTACATTTTAGTATTCTATTAGTTCAATCACGGTGATGCAAAGAATACAATATTTTTAAATTGCTGTGACTGGACTTTTAGAGTACTACCTTATACAACAAACAGCTTGCGGTTGAATCTCAGGTCTAATTATTAGTTAAGTTAATTTTTTTCTTTTGTTCTTTTTTTTAAGAGGAAATAGGTGATTTAGGTTAAGAAATCAATTTTTCGATCTATAAATTTTACTATTCTATTAGTTCAGTCACAGTGGTTCAAAGTATACAATATTTTTAAATTGCTGTAACTGGACTTTTAGAGCAGTACCATATACATCAAACAGCTTGCGCTTGAATCTCAGGTCTAATTATTAGTTAAGTTCATTTTTTTCTTTTTTTACCTATATCTCACCAAACCCAAAGGATAGCCATAAACCGAAATCGAACACCCTTAACTTCACCAAGATATATACGCTTTTCAAGTCGTTCACTCTTCATTCTCACCACATGACCAAACCATCTCAACCATACATTCTTCATACACCAAATTATTCCTCACGCGATCCCGTCTTACATGCCCACATACACCATATAAATAACCTCATTTTCATTTTATAATAGGAAACATGTAATTTAGGTTAAGAAATCATTTCTTCGACATGCATTTTAGTATTCTATTAGTCCAAGCACAGCGACTCAAAGTACGCAATATTTTTGATTCGTTCTGTTCGGACTTTTAGAGTACTAACTTACACATCAAGCAGCTTGTGGTTGAATCTAAAGTCTGATTATTAGTTAATTTTTTTCTTTTGTTTTTTTAATAGGAGTATGTGATTTAGGTTAGGAAATCATTTCTTCGATCTACATTTTAGTATTCTATTAGTCCAAGCACAGGGCCTCAAAGTATACAATATTTTTGATGCGGTGTGTTTTGACTTTTAGAGTACTAACTTATACATCAAGCAGCTTGCGGTTGAATCTGAGGTCTAATTATTATTAGTTAAGTAGTTGCTTTTTCTTTTGTTTTTTTAATAAGATAAAAAGATACGGGTGTCATAATTCGTGTATAATATAAATTTGATTACTATACATGCTCTATAGGTTCTGGATGACGTAGTGAGTCACACATTAAATTTAGTAAGTGGCCTCACTATGGCATTCAGTACTAGTAAAGCCCAGGCAACGAAACATCTAATATTCAACATTTTTTGATAATAAAATAGCTTTTGAAAAGCCATATAAAGAAGGAAATCAAAAAGCGGAAGGAGGCAGCCATAGCCTTATATTAGAAAGACATCCCGGGCCTTAGTCCGTCAAATGCCAATAGCTATTGGCTCTCAGCAAAAAGGACCTCACTATATGGTAGGTACCGGGGCATGAGGGAGTTCTAGGCAATTAAAAAGTAAATGAACTTGCTAATAAGGGAGCCAAATTACCGTTTTACAGGCCTGAACGTTCCTGTGGACCCTTGAAAAGCCATATAAAGAAGAAAATCAAGAACTGGGAGGAGGCAGCCATAGCCTCATATTGGAGAGACATCCGGGCCTTAGTCAGTCGACGAAATTCATTACACCCTCGTCGACGGGAGAAAAGAGAGGTACTTACTTTATTACATTTCAAATTAGTTAGTAATTAAAATAATATGATTTAGGTTTACGAAACCTGTCTAAAAAGGGATGGGGCGGCGCCACTTTCCACAGTGAAGGGGGGACATCTTCATTCTGGTTGTTTCCAAAATTAAAGAGACTACTGAAAGGATCCCGTTTTGAGAGCAGAGAAGATATAATGCGGAACGCGACGACGGACCTGCAGATCATTCCAAAAGAAGGCTTCCAAGAGGTGTTTTCAGCAGTGGAAGGATGAGTGAGCTAAATTTGCGGACGTGCAAGGGGCCTACTTTAAAGCGGATTAGAGTCCCAACTCCGTCAGGTACGCAATATTTTTTTGCAATCGTAAGTTCGATATTTTTTAGACAGGCCTCGTATTTACAATAGTTTTTCTTCTTTGATAGCCGTGGAATTGTGCATCACGAATACGCATCGGAGGGACAAACTGTGACGAGAGAGTACTATCAAGAGGTCCTCCGTGATGCAGTTTGACGCAAAAGACCAGACCTCTGGACGGGGAAAAACTGACAGTTGCATCATGACAATGCTCCAGCTCATCCATCGCACCTGATCCAGACTTTTTTGGCGAAAAATTGGAATTCCAGTCGGTCGTCAAGCTCCCTACTCCCCAAACATGGCTCTGGTTGTTTCCGAAATTAAAGAAGCCACTGAAAGGATCCCGTTTTGAGAACAGAGAAGAGATAATGTAGAACGCGACTGCGGAGCTGCAGACCATTCCAAAAGAAAGTTTCCAGAGGTGTTTCCAGCAGTGGAGGGATCGGTGGGCCAAATGTGCGGACGCGCAAGGGGCCTACTTTAAAGGGGATTAGGGTCCCAACTCCATTAGGTAAGCAATATTTTTTTTCAATCGAAACGTCGATTCTTTTTAGACAGACCTTGTATTTACAAAAGTTTATCTTCTATGATAGCCGTGGAATTGTGCATCACGAATACGCACGAACTGTGACGAAAAAGTACTATCAACAGGTTCTTCGTGATGCAGTTCGACACAAAAGACCAGACCTTTGGACGGCGAAAAACTGACAGTTGCATCATGACAATGTTCCAGCTTATTCGTCGCACCTGATCCAGACTATTTTGGCGAAAAATTGGAATTCCAGTCGGTCGTCAAGCCCCTTCTCTCCACACATGACTCCTTGCGACTTCTGGTTGTTTCCGAAATAAAGAGGCCACTGAGATATCCCGTTTTGAGAGTAGAGAAGAGATCATTCCAAAAGAAGGCTTCCAGAGGTATTTTCAGCAGTGGAAGGATCAGTGAACTAAATGTATGGAGGAGGCGAAAGGGACCTTCTTTAAATGGGCTTAGGGTCCCAAGACCACCAGGTAAACAATATCGAAAGTCCGATTCTTTTTAGAAAGGCCTCGTATTTACAAGTTTATCTTCTTTGATAGCCGTGGAATTGTGCACCACAAATACGCCCCGGAAGGACAAACTGGGACGAAAGAGTACTATCAATAGGTTCTCCGTGATGCAGTTCGACACAAAAGACCAGACCTCTGGACGGCGAAAAACTAACTAATCATGACAATGCTCCAGCTCAGTCATCGCACCTGATCCAGACTTTTTGGCGAAAAATTGGAATTCCAGTCGGTCGCCAAGCTTCCTACTCTCCAGACGAAATTCATTACACCCTCGTCGACGGGAGAAAAGAGAGGTACTTACTTTATTACATTTCAAATTAGTTAGTAATTAAAATAATATGATTTAGGTTTACGAGACCTGTCTAAAAAGGGATAGGGCGGCGCCACTTTCCACAGTGAAGGGGGACATCTTCATGCTTCACCATCGAGTGCGTCATTCGCTGGTTGGTAGCTGCTGTGTGAGGTGTTGTTCCAAGTATCCGTCGGATTTCCGATTCTGGTTGTTTCCGAAATTAAAGAGACCACTGAAAGGATCCCGTTTTGAGAGCAGAGAAGATATAATGCGGAATGCGACGGTGGAGCTACAGATCATTCCAAAAGAAGGCTTCCAAGAGGTGTTTCAGCAGTGGAAGAATTAGTGAGCTAAATGTGTGGACGCGCAAGGGGCCTACTTTACAGCGGATTAGAGTCGCAACTCCATCAGGTACGTAATATTTTTTTTTCAATCGAAAGTTTGATACTCTTTAGACAGGCCTCGCATTTACAAGTTTATCTTCTTTGATAGCCGTGGAATTGTGCATCACAAATACGCACCGGAAGGACAAACTGGGGCGAAAGAGTGCTATCAAGAGGTTCTCCGTGATGCAGTACGACGCAAAAGACCAGACCACTGGACGGCGAAAAACTGACAGTTGCATCATGACAATGCTCCAGGTCATTCATCGCATCTGATCCAGACTTTTTTGATGTTAAATTGGAATTCCAGTCAGTCATCAAACTCCCTACTATCCAAACATAGCTTTGGTTGTTTCCGAAATTAAAGAGGCCACTGAAAGGATCCCGTTTTGAGAACAGAGAAGAGATAATGCGGAACGCGACGATGGAGTTGTGGACCATTCTAAAAGAAGTTTTCCAGAGGTGTTTCCAGCAGTGGAAGGATCGATGGGCTAAATGTGCGAACGCGCAAGGGGCCTACTTTGAAGAGGATTAGGGTCCCAACCCCATCAGGTACGCAGTATTTTTTTCAAATCGAGAGTCCGATTCTTTTTTAGACATGCCTCGTATTTACAAAAGTTTATCTTCTTTGATAGCCATGGAATTGTGCATCACGAATACGCACGAACTGTGACGAAAAAGTACTATCAACAGGTTCTTCGTGATGCAGTTTGACACAAAAGACCAGACCTTTGGACGGCGAAAAACTGACAGTTGCATAATGACAATGCTCCAGCTTATTCATCACACCTGATCCAGACTTTTTTCGCGAAAAATTGGAATTCCAGTCGGTCGTCAAGCTCACTCCACTCCAAACATGGCTCTGGTTGTTTCCGAAATTAAAGAGGCCACTGAAAAGATCCCGTTTTGAGAACAGAGAAGAAATAATATAGAATGCGACGGCGAAGCTGCAGACCATTCAAAAAGAAGGCTTCCAGGTGTTTTCATCAGTGGAAGGATCAGTGGGCTAAATGTGTGGAAGAGCAAGGGACCTACTTTCAAGGGGATTAGGGTTCCACCCCGTCAGGTATGCAATATTTTTTCCAATCGAAAGTTGGATTCTTTTTAGACACGCCTCGTATTTACAAAAGTTTATCTTCTTTGATAGCTGTGGAATTATGCATCACGTATACGCACCGGAAGGACATACTGTGACGAAAGAGTACTATGAAGAGGTTCTCCGTGATGTAGTTCAGCGCACAAGACCATACCAAAAGAAGCCTTCCAGAGGTATTTCCAGCAGTGGAAGGATCGGTTGGCGAAATGTGCGGACGGCAAGGGGTCTACTTTGAAGGGGATTAGGATCCCAACCCCGTTAGGTATGTAATATTTTTCCCATTCTGAAGTCGGATATATTATATAACAGGGCCAGCAATTGTCATTCAATGGGCCTTCAGTTTAGCGTACGCTGATAGATGAAGTATGCGAGTTCCAGTCATTAATATATTTCAGTGGGCCTCATATTTACAAATGTTTTCATTTGACATAAAAGCAAATAACATAATTATTCCTGTAATATAATAACAAATAAAACTTCCATGTGAGGGATGAAAGAATTTTAAAATTATTAAATAATAAAATTAATACAGAAATTAATTATTCTATTTTCGATGTTTTGGAATGGTGATTTGATAGTTAAATAGGATTTTCTAGACGCGACAAGTCGCGGCGACAAGTCGCGGCGACAAACCGCGCGGTAGTACTGCTTATGTGTAAATTACGAGTACATATAATGGTGAATTTCTTACAGGACAGTGACAGGGTGATTGAATGCTAGTCGCGGGAACAGTGTTATAATAACGGAAAACGAGACTTGGACGAACAAATTGCCCAAATTTATCTTCCTTTATGTTAACTAAATGTCTGTTTATTAAAATATTGATAAAAACGTTATTTCTTTGTTTTTAATTATTGTATGGAACACATTTTGTTTTTCTCTTAAAGAGGAATCTGAAAATTTCTTCTTCCATTTTCAACTATTTGATTTGTACAATTAAATTATATTTTACACAAATTTGTTTCATTTTACTGATGCGACTGCGATAGTGAACAGCTGCGGCGTTTAGGAAATTCCCCATAAGTTCAAATCTATTTTCTTCTGACGTATTTTTTTTTCTTGCAGGATAGTAAACGTCTGCTACAGGGTAAGAAAATTTGCTACGCCGGTACTTGGCTGATCCCTTGCTTGCAGAATTCTTGAAGTGTTACTTGTCTATGCAGTTAAGAAGTTGAAGTTGGTAAGTTATTTTACACATATTTTTTGCTAAATATCTTTGAAACCCGTTGTGCTCGAATATATGGTACAATGATTTACGAAAGATTAAGGAATATAGCATTTTTTAAAACGTTGAAAAGCAACATCAATGTTTCCGATTTATAAGAAATTGCAATCTGTTCATATATGTATACATCTATAGTTTAATTAAATATGCACTGACCGACACGGAAAACGGGATATTTTTTACATGTTTTTTGTTAGCTCTCCGTTATTTTGTATAATTATGAATTATTTTTAATGAGGGTATACAAATTATTCGCAGTATTGCGTGATACCATTGATTCCGTAATGTTATCTTCCATCTGCAAGTAATTCAACCATGGAAGCTACAGTTTCTGCACTTAATGACATTTCGAATGCAGTAAAATCACATAAATAATAAAACAAGCGATTGTAAGAAACTAATATACGCGAAAAGTATGCATTTTGTCACTTTCATTATTCCGTAACGATCGACAAATACTATTGATGTATTAGTTAATTATCTATTTCTAAGAGTTAATGAGATGTGGGCTACAGGAACTGCTTGGTTAATACACAGCAATAATAATATTTTGCAGTAAATACTGAAATATAAATTCTATACTAGGATTTTTTCTTTTAAAACAAATCCATGATGGTTACTGTACATGATGCCCATTTACTTGTTCCGACCTAAAAGATTAAGAATAGGCAAAGGCAACACACATTTCACTAGCCACTTCGTACAAATTTATCGTATAATCACAGTAGGCATAAGCTGGTTAAGGATATTGTGCCGAGTGCCACAGGATTATCCCCAATTTAAACAGGTAGAAACACTGAGACGTATTCTAATATTTTTTAGTTGTTAAAATATAACAAACGTAACAAAAAACATAAAAAAGTAGAAATACAATTAACATTCTTACTGACTGACTCTATCTAACAACACCTGCATAAGCTGATTTATTTGTACATTCATTCATATGATATAACATACCAGATTCCGTAGAAAATGAGTTACTAATCATATGTACAGTTTAATTCGGAGATAAATAAAATTCTTTTAAATACATCACTTACTAACAGCGTGTCCTGTAGTGAAACAGGTAAAAAGCGCAGATTATGAAGTCAAGACAATGCACAATATCTAAAATCTATCTATAAGAGCAAAAATGACATTTAAAAACCAAGTCTCTTATAAAAAATATAAAGGATTGCCTATTCATGAATTTTCAGGCGGGAACAGATAAAATGGGCACCCGTGTATATATATACGATGTTTGATGAAAAAGTAGCGAAAATTTTTAAATTTCGCTCGTTACTCGTTTTCGATTAAACTCGTTTTACTACGTCAATACCATTGTCTGTCAAATGTATGTCAGGGTTCATTCATATTCGTAGTAGTTTGTGTCTGACAGTTACATATTGACGAAGCATTTTGACCTATTTTGCAATTTTTTAAATTTAAATATTTATTTATTTATTTATTTATTTATTAATATTAGGGAAACCAACAGTATAACCAATAATAGGTTTCCACTATAAATAATACAAATTTAACAAAAATTTTGTACAATATTATGATTCAATCATTAAATCAATTTAACACATTTTTGAATTTATTTATAGACAAAGAAAAAATATCTATGTGCTGGTAATCTTTGTTATATGTATACTTTCACAATTCTGTTTAAAGGACTATTTTTATAATTATTTGTATTACATTTTGGTATGTAGAACAAACTTTTATTCCTTGTGTTGGATTGTGGAACGTGAAAATTTAATAAATTAATAATATTGAAATTATCCAAAATATTATTAAGGACTTTATACAACAAGAGCATATCAGCAATAGTTCTTCTCTTTTCTAATGTTTGAAGATTTAATTCATTTAAGATTTCGAGATAATTTACTTTATCAAAAGGGAATTTATATTTTAACATATTTATGAACCTTTTCTGAATTGATTCTAAATTTTTTATGTTTTTATTGTATGTATATGATGCAACAAAGAATCACAGTGATGATAGCTAATTGATCACATATGTATCAAATGCTAACTGAGTGAAAAAATAAATTTAATTTTTAACTTTTTAAACAGATTAATTTTTTTTCTTCTATTAACACTCGGCGATTATTTAAAGTTGAATATGACGGAACAAATAATCTAAAATGAAAATTTTTGAGAAGGCTTTTGGCGAGGAAAGGTTTATAAATGTGTGTTCAAGAAAACCGCGAAAACATGGATTATTATTATTGGAAGACAATCAAAAACATAAAAATCATTCTTTAAATAAATCTTATCTCCGACAGTGAGTATCTTGCTTTGTAATATGTTTTCGATAGTATTATCATGCAAGATGCTCGCTGTAGGAGTTAAGAATGGACTTCAGTAAACAATATGAAGAATTTTCGACAGTAGATTAAAAGGGAGAACTAGAACTTTATTAGAATGGTTCACGTTGGGGAGCATTTATTATATTTTAGATAATGACCTCAGCGTGCACTATTCAAAATAAAGTAATTGCTATATAAATATACATATAATATCGTTAATATCATTCACCACATAGTTCTTTTCTCCATCAGTGATTGCCCGACTCCGCAATATGTATTCGATATTATTACAGAATTGGGCAGCCACTGTAGGAGTTAAGAATGAACAGTTATAGATAAATTACTTGTACGTAACTTTTATTTGAAGTATATTTCTCTAAAATAAACCATAAACGATTGACAGAGTTAAAACACTCATTCGCCCATGGTACTTAGCAATCGTAATCGCCGAATCATATAAGGAAGGTTGCTGATGAAGTTGGTATTTCATTTTGTCATGCGAATAGAATAGGGTTTTCCACGATTTTTTTATTTGTTAATGTAGAGATAAAAAAATTAGACCCATATTATTTTGCATAAAAATTTATAGTACGGGAGAAAAATGCATAATAATTTTGCGTCATCCCGTGACGTCACAACCCCAGCAAGACCTTGGCCAACCCCAGCAAGAAAGCTTGATGAACTATGAGATAGAAACAGTTGTGTCAACTGAATTTAGCTACAAAAATGTAGCCCGGGAAAATTAAACGTAACTTACACATAACTTGCATTGACTTGCATCCAGGTGTAATCCACGTTATCTGGGCAGTTACTGATTGTATGTATTTTTAATTAAACGCGTTTAACCACAGTTTTATTTTTACACACGTGTATTTATCCTCTGAACGTCAATAAAAATAATTCGCGGTAAAAGCCAAGCATGCGCACAAATACCATCAAATGAAATAACTTTGTTGTGTGACCTCGTTAGGGTTGTGGCGTCATTTGGCGACCGTTTTGAACATATGTATTCAATCATTAAAATTAATTATCTAAGTTTATTAACAATTTAACACATTTTTGAATTTATTTATAGACAATGAAAAAATATCTATGTGCCGGTAATCTTTGTTATATACTTCCATAATTCTGTTTAAGGGACTATTTATATAATTATTTGTATTACATTATGGTATGTAGAACAAACTTTTATTCCTTGTGTGGGATTGTGGAACGTGAAAATTTAATAAATTAATAATATTGAAATTATCCAAAATATTATTAAGGACTTTATACAACAAGAGCATATCAGCAATAGTTCTTCTCTTTTCTAATGTTTGAAGATTTAATTCATTTAAGATTTCGATTTATCAAAAGGGTATTTATATTTTAACATATTTATGAACCTTTTCTGAATTGATTCTAAATTTTTTATGTTTTTATTGTATGTATATGATGGAACAAAGAATCACAGTGATGATAGCTAATTGATCACATATGTATCAAATGCTAACTGAGTGAAAAAATAAATTTAATTTTTAACTTTTTATACAGATTAATTTTTTTTCTTCTATTAACACTCGGCGATTATTTAAAGTTAAATATGACGGAACAAATAATCTAAAATGCAAATTTTTGAGAAGGCTTTTGGCGAGGAAGGGTTTATAAATGTGTGTTCAAGAAAACCGTGAAAACGTGGATTATTATTATTGGAAGACAATCAAAAACATAAAAATCATTCTTTAAATAAATCTTATCTCCGACAGTGAGTATCTTGCTTTGTAATATGTTTTCGATAGTATTATCATGCGAGATGCTCGCTGTAGGAGTTAAGAATGGACTTCAGTAAACAATATGAAGAATTTTCGACAGTAGATTAAAAGGGAGAACTAGAACTTTATTAGAATAGTTCACGTTGGGGAGCATTTATTATATTTTAGATAATGGCCTCAGTGTGCACTATTCAAAATAAAGTAATTGCTATATAAATCTACATATAATATCGTTAATATCATTCACCACATAATTCTTTTCTCCATCAGTGATTGCCCGACTCCGCAATATGTATTCGATATTATTACAGAATTGGGCAGCCACTGTAGGAGTTAAGAATGAACAGTTATAGATAAATTACTTGTACGTAACTTTTATTTGAAGTATATTTCTCTAAAATAAACCATAAACGATTAACAGAGTTAAAACACTCATTCGCCCATGGTACTTAGTAATCGCAATCGCCGAATCATATAAGGAAGGTTACTGATGAAGTTGGTATTTCATATTATCATGCGAATAGAATAGGGTTTTCCACGATTTTTTATTTGTTAATGTAGAAATTAGACCCATATTTTTTTATTTTGCATAAAAATTTATAGTACGGGAGAAAAATGCATAATAATTTTGCGTCATCCCGTGACGTCACAACCCCAGCAAGACCTTGGCCAACCCCAGCAAGAAAGCTTGATGAACTATGAGATAGAAACAGTTGTGTCAACTGAATTTAGCTACAAAAATGTAGCCCGGGAAAATTAAACGTAACTTACACATAACTTGCATTGACTTGCATCCAGGTGTAATCCACGTCATCTGGTCAGTTACTGATTGTATGTATTTTTAATTAAACGCGTTTAACCACAGTTTTATTTTTACACACGTGTATTTAACCTCTGAACGTCAATAAAAATAATTCGCGGTAAAAGCCAGGCATACGCACAAATACCATCAAATGAAATAACTTTGTTGTGTGACCTCGTTAGGGTTGTGGCGTTATTTGGCGACCGTTTTGAACATATGTATCTTTCAATTTAAAAATTTATTTATAAATACTATATAATTTATCATTATTTTTATTTTATATTATTACAAATTATACTAAAATATGCAATACTTATTTCTTCAAAAGACGTTGCCTTATTGTGTATTTGTTTCTATATTTGCCTATTGCATTTTTATTTACTTAATGAAAAATGGAAAAATCATTCTTTATATAAATCTTTTCTTCAGCTGCGATTACCGTATTTTGTAATATGTATTCGATATTATTACGAAGTACGGTAGTTGACTGTCGAAGATAAGAATGAAAAATCAAGAATTTTCGACACAAGATTAATAGGAAGAACAATGACTTTATTAGAATATTGCACTTTGTTGAGCATTTATTATATTTTAGATAATGTCCTCATTGTGCAATGTTCAAAATGAAGTATATCCTACATAATTTTACATGTTGCGTTATTGACTACCTATTCTGTAATTTATATTGCTTACCTCTAACCGCCACTGCCTGGTATAGAAAGACATAGAGCTATGGAAAATGCATTGTTTCCAAAATTTTATTTTATTTACATATTACCCGAAATTATAAATTTTATTTTATTTACATATTACCCGAAATTATTTTCGGAAACAGATTTCAAAATAATAAAAAATATATTTTGTTAGCTACAAAGTTAAAAGATACACAAAGAACATATTCTTAATTTATATTTTTTTATTTAAAGTTTCACTATGATGATGGCTAATTGATCACATATCAAATGCTAACTGAGTGAAACAATAAATTTAATTTTTAACTTTTTAAACAAATGTTCATTTTTTCGTCTATAATCTCAAAAATTTTTGTTACGAGTACTAATGTAATGTAACTATGATAAGAAATGTATTATGTTTGTGCAATTTCAAGCACTTCTGATTATTTGGCAACAAAATTATTCAAAATTAAAAGTCGCATGTAAAATTGTTTTTCCTTTTTTAACGAATTTCCGTTAATTATTTTTGTGAACATACCTTAACTTACTCCAACAGAATGTACAAAACTCACGCACGGAAAACTTGGACCATTATACAGGGCGTTAAAATTAGTCTAAAAGATTATGATAAAGCATTATGTCGTTCAGTATTAGTAAAGCGCAGGTAACGAAATATCTAATATTCTACGTTTAAAATATAATGTTGCTTTATTGTTAATAACTCAAAAAATTAATATCATTCTCGAAATAAATCTTATCTACGTTAGTGATTACCTATTCTGTAATTTATATTGTTTACCTTTAACCGCCACTGCCCGGTATAAAGAGACAAAGAGCTATGGAAAATGCATTGCTTCCAAAATTTTATTTAATTTACATATTACCCGAAATTAATTTAGAAACAAATTTCAAAATAATAAATATATTTTGTTAGCTAAAAAGTTGATACACAAAGAACATTCTTAATTTATCTTTTTTTATTTAAAATTTCACAATGATGATGGCTAATTGATCACATATCAAATGCTAACTGAGTGAAAATAAATTTAATTTTTAACTTTTTAAACAAATGTTAATTTTTTCGTCTATAATCTTAAAAGGTTTTTATTTTAATTTGTTAGTAGTACTAATGTAATGTAACTATGAATAAAAATATATTATTTTTATGCAATTTCCTGCACTCCTGTTATTTTACTACAAAATCATTTAAAATTAAAAGTCACATGTAAAATTGTTTTTCCTTTTTTATGTTTTTGTTTTCTTCACAATTTTAGAAAAAGTCTTCAAAATTTCCGTTAATTATGGTTAAGAAAAATTGCATAAACAATAAGTATAACAGTCTGAATTTTTGTGAACATACCTAAACATACTCTAACAGAACGTACAAAACTCACGCACGGAAAACTTGGACCATTATACAGGGCGTTAAAAATAGTCTAAAAGATTATGATAAAGCTTTATGTCGTTCAGTATTAGTAAAGCGCAGGTAACAAAATATCTAATATTCTACGTTTAAAATATAATGTTGCTTTATTGTTAATAATTCAAAAAATTAATATCATTCTCGAAATAAATCTTATTTACGTTAGTGACTACCTATTCTGTAATTTATATTGTTTACCCTTCACCGTCATTGCCCGATATAGAGACAAAGAGCTATGGAAAATGCATTGCTTCCAAAATTTTATTCAATTTACATATTACCCGAAATTATTTTAGGAAACAGATTTCAAAATAATAAAAAATATATTTTGTTAGCTAAAAAGTTAATACTCAAAGATCATATTCTTAATTTATATTTTTTTTATTTAAAATTTCACTATGATGATGGCTAATTGATCACATATCAAATGCTGAGTGAAAAATAAATTAAATTTTTAATTTTTTAACAAATTTTCATACTTTTAGTCTACAATCTTTAAAGGTTATAATTTAATTTGTTTTATTACGAGTACTATTGTAATGTAACTATGATTAAAAATGTATTATTTTTGTGCAATTTCCTGCACTTCTGTTTATTTGGCAACAAAATTATTCAAAATTAAAAGTCGCAATGTAAAATTGTTTTTCCTTTTTTATTATGTTTCTGTTTTCTTCACAATTATAGAAGAAGAATTTCCGTTAATTAGATTTGTGAAAATACCTTAACTTACTCTAATAGAATGTACAAAAGTCACGCACGAAAACTTGGACCATTATACAGGGCATTAAAAATAGTCTAAAAGACTATGATAAAGCATTATGTCGTTCAGTATTAGTAAAGCGCAGGTAACGAAATATATAATATTCTACGTTTAAAATATAATGTTGCTTTATTGTTAATAACTCAAAAAATTTAATATCAATTTCGAAATAAATCTTATCTACGTTAGTGACTACCTATTCTGTAAATTATATTGTTTACCTTTAACCGTCACTGCCCGGTATAGAGAGACAAAGAGCTATGGTAAATGCATTTCTTCCAAAATTTTATTTAATTTACATATTACCCGAAATTAATTTAGAAACAAATTTCAAAATAATAAATATATTTTGTTAGCTAAAAAGTTGATACACAAAGAACATTGTTAATTTATCTTTTTTTATTTACAATTTCACAATGATGATGGCTAATTGATCACATATCAAATGCTAACTGAGTGAAAAATAAATCTAATTTTAACAAATGTTCATATTTTTTGTCCATAATCTTTAAAGATTTTTAATTTAATTTGTTTTATTACGAGTACTAATGTAATGTAACTATGATTAAAAATGTATTATTTTTGTGCAATTTCCTGCACTTCTGTTTATTTGGCAACAAAATTATGCAAAATTAAAAGTCGCATGTAAAATTGTTTTTCCTTTTTTTATTATGTTTTTGTTATTTTTACAATTTTAGAAAAAGAATTTCCGGTTAATTATTTTTATGAACATACCTTAACTTACTATAACAGGATTACAAAACTCACGCACGGAAAACTTGGACCATTATACAGAGCGTTAAAAAAAGTCTAAAAGGTTATGATAAAGCTGTCATATTTTTTCACTTTCAGGATTAGGTATGTACAGGGTGTAACAGCTAAACGAGCTACCTTAAATAATTTCTATATTATTAAAGAGACAATCTTATGGAAGACCAAGGGGGACATCCGAATGCAGAAGAAAATATTTTTTTGGTGGTGGTTCTCAAGTCACAACACAAAGATATATTTTGTTAAATCGGACGATACATATTTTTTAGACCCATTTGATAGAGTATTTTCTTGTGAATTCAACCATGTAATCATTTTATATCCTAACATGACAAAAATATTGAGAAAATTCAATTGAAATTTAAACAAATTTACCTTTTTTAGCTATTTTTTACTAGGATATGTATAAAAAACAACTGCTATCTATAAATTTAAATTATTTACGAGAGAAATCAAGTAGAACATTATTGATAAAGTTATTAACAAATATGTTTCATTTTAATTTAAGTTCAATTGTTTTTCCTACATAGCCTACTGAATAATAACTATAAAAATGAAATTTGTTTAAATTTCAATTAAATTTTTCTCAATATTTTTGTTATGTTAGTATATAAAATGAGTACATGGTTGAATTCAGACAAAAATTCTCTATCGAATGAGCGTAAAAAATATATACAATTCCATTTAAAAAAATGTAACTTTCTGTTGTAACTTGAGAACCACTGGTTTAAAAAAATATTTTATCCTGTATTCGGATGTCCCCTTTGGTCTTCTATAAGATTGTCTCATAGTATTTTATTGTATCTTCAATAATACAGTAATTATTTGAGGTAGCTCCTTTAGCTGTTACAGTCTGTATTTAACTCTTCAGATTGAACAAAAGATACATTTTATGCAGATTAATCGGCTTGACATCTGGAGCTTGTATGTTATATAAAAAGTTGCAGTTGCCAAACCGTAAATTGTGTAAAATAAACGCTTCTTTACTTCATACTTTTGATAAAATTTTGCTCTACTGGAACTGACGGACGTTATGTATGACATTTTATATTTAACAAGTGTCTGCATTATGTTAGTCGGTACTTGTAAAGCACACACAGCGAAACACCTAATATTCTCGTTTAAAATACGGGATGTATATTAATTGTTTGGCCAAACTTAAAGGAAGAATTCAATTCTCAACTGTTTCCAAGATATAGATAATCTAATTGATTGATTTTTCACTTTTTTCCATTAATAACTTAAAAACTATATGTGTTACGACTTTGGTCAAATGAGGGTTTTTGTTTATCTTTAAACCCTAATTCACAATGGATATAAGCATAAGAGCTACGTAACATAGAAATTACGTTCTGCTTACGTGTGTTCACAATGACCATAACATAAAAATTATTTTCAGAGTAAATTGATAATAAAGTGTCAATATTTTATTAATTTTCGAATGAAATAATTGATATTAACATTAACAGGTTTAATTATTTATTTTATTAATATTTTCGTGTAAGGGCCGTGATTGCTATATTTTATTTTTTTAACACATCTTTGTAATATCTACTTTTTCTTAACATACAAACATTCATACGATCTCATTAAATTAACTTGTAATTTATAAAACAACTAGTTGACATACAATTCAGACATGCGCAGTTTCACATTTTACTTAAGAAAAACATAAAGTTGGAGTGATTTCAACTGTATGTATTTCTTACGGAACTGTTACGTAGCTACGTAAGCATAAGAAATACGTAACAGCATTGTGAACACGCTTATTGAAAACATATACTTCAACTTTATGCTTACGTAATTCTTATGCTTATGTTCATTGTGAATTAGGGCTAAGAGGTCTTCTCATATGTTTTTAATTTGCCAAAAATTTCTCAAAATAATTTTTGGCTAATTTTTTTTTTTTGAGAATTGGTCTTTGCGAATTAAGACTTTTTGACTTTTAAGTTATATTATCATACTTAACCCTTGCCTGACCGAAATCGGGTCACGACATAATAGAAATATTGCTAACAATTCCCCTTCAGAATTCCCCTAAAATATATTAATATTTTGTTTTATATAATTTTCGTTTATAGAAGTTTTAAGAGTATTGAGTTTTTTAACATTTTTTTTATTTGGGTCTGTTTATTTAGATTAAAAATTATTATATAATTATGTATGTTTTCTTTTAATATTAAGTTTAATTATTAAACATATACAAATTTGCATAAACAATAAATATTGTCATATTAATAACAAAATAACGCAAAAAATTCGGGTCGCAGTTGATCCTATTTTGGGTACCCAAGTTATAAAATTATTTTAATCAGGCAAGGGTTAAAGTTTGGCCAAACATTTCAGACACATGCTGTATAGTTAATGTTAATAAATTTGTCTGTGCTATGTATTTATCATAATTAATAAGTTGAGTAAAATAATATTTTATTTTCAGGATTAGATATATGTTTTATCTCTTCAAAATGAAGAAATTCTTAATTTTATACAGATTCTTTGGTCTGGCTCCTGTAACTTGTGTATATAAATAGTAACAGTTGCCAAATCAAAATTTGTGTAAAATAAACACTTCTTAATACACACCGATAATCAAATTTTGCACTACCGGTACTGATTGATTTAATGTTTTATACTTCAAATTTAAAGTAAAGTAATAGCATTATACAGACTGTACAGAGTGATCAAAAATGACTGAAGTGTGCCGCTCCATACATTTTTAATATTTGCCGCTTACTTAGTATGACAGCATTGCTATTTCCATGAACGTACCTTCAGAATTTTACAATCTGTTATAAGAATAATCCCAAGAACCGTCTTCTTTATGTACAACCAAACGAAAATATGCTTCAAGAAGAAATCTGTCACGCTCTTCTTTAAATGCCATAATGAAACGAGATTAAAGATTTTTCACAAATGTATCTAAAACAAATATCAAATGAATCAACGTACGGCTGTCATATGTGGAATATAGTTGAATTATGGAATATTGGAATATGATTTTGACTTTATTTTGGAACAAGTGATCACGTGACCTTCAACTATTTTTCACTTTGTTTTTTGATAATATTTTTTCAGTTTCACATGTTTAATTGTAAGGAAGAATTTATTTCAGATTATTGTCTCGGCTACTGTATCTTGTATACTTATACGTAAAGTTACTGTAGCCAAGTAAAAAATTTGATTAAAATAAGTGCTTCTTTACTACATACTTTTAATCAAAATTTGCTCTACAGGGACTGACTGACGTACTGCGTGATACTTTAAATTTAATAAGTGTCAACAGTATGTTAGTCGGTACTTGTAAAGTATACACAACAAATTTAATATTCTACGTTTAAAATATAGTTAATGTTAATATATTTGTCTGTGTTATGTATTTGTCATAATTAATAAGATCTCTTTCAGGATTAGGTATATATTTATCTCTTCAAAATGAAGACATCCTTAATTTTATACAGATTCTTTGGCTTGGCTCCTGTAACTTGTGTATATAAAAAGTAACAGTTGTCAAGTCAAAATTTGTGTAAAATAAATACTTCTTTACACAGTGTTAATCAAATTTTCCTCTCACGGCCGGCGCTAGGGGGTTATTATTATTATTTAAATCGCGGATTTATTTTCAATCGACGGCAAGAGATAAATTATTAATTTATTAATAAATACAAAGATTACTCTATACTTAAAATTATTAAAAATTACTTACGAACCTCGTTGCTTCAAGAAAGGCTAACTGGAGTAGCAATCGAGCACGGTAATGATCAAAAATTAAACTTCGTTTTCCCGAAATATTCATGTTACTAGATAAATGCAAAAATTCAAATTTTGCTGATTATTTTTACATATTACTTTTAAATATGAAATATGTAATATGGAATTTTGGTTTGTACTTCCTTAAGACACTTTATATTTTCGTTCGAGCGATTATGCTCAATTTTTTAACACTGTTAGATTTCAAGTCATTAGGTCAAAATTATGATTTTTTACATCATTGAAATTTTTTTTAGCTGTCCAACGATGCTTAACAATAGATATTAATTTGTTTCAAACAGCGAAAATACAACAATTATTAATTTTATAGGGTGAAAACAATGCTCAATAAAGCAAATGAAATAATTAATTAGATGTCATATGTTTTTTTTGCATTTATTTAGTGATCTATGCACTTTTCGAGAAAAACAAATACATCTTTAAAATGGTCTAGTATTTTAATTTAACCGACTTCGTATCTCTTATAGTTTCCGAGATCCTAATGATCCTGTATTTATATATGTATTATATATTTTAAATACCCCCCCCCCTCTGATGGGGCGTAATAAAAAAGTTTGCCCTGTTTTCTCTATCGGTACTTGATTAATTTAATGCTTTATACTTTCATTTTAAAAAGTAATTGCATTATATTAGTCAGTACTAGTATTGGCAACAACATATTTAATATTCAAGATTTTTTGATAATAATTATTCAGTTTCAGATGTATTAATTGTAAGGAAGAAATTTTTGCAGATAATTGCTTCTTTACTACATATTTTCATCAAATTTTCCTGTACAAGTATTGACTGACGTAGTGCATGATACTTTAAATTTAATAAGTGTCCACATTATGTTAGTCGGTCCTTGTAAGGCAAACGCAACGAAACATCTAATATTCTACGTTTAAAATATAGTTAATATATTTGTGCTATGTAGTTGTAATAATTGACAAGTATAGTAAAATATTTTTCCACGTCCAGTTTTAAGTATACATATATTTATCTCTTCACTGAAGAAATCTAAAATTGTATCCAGATTTTTAACATTTCTTTAACTTAAGACATAATTTGAATAAAAATAAACTTCGTTTTACGTTGCTCTACAAGTATTGATTCTTATATTGATTTTTTACTTTAAATTTAATTAGTAAATTAATTATATCATTCAGTATTAGTAAACCACAATCAGTGAAACATGTAAAATTCAACGATTTTTTTGATAATATAGTTAAATGTTTATTATCAAATAAAACTTCAGTAGATATGAAGAATATTAATAAAGTTTTTATTTTCAGTTTTAGAAGAAAACAAATTTTATCCAGATTGTTGAAGTGGCTTCTGTAACTTGTATATATGAAAAGATACGGTTGCCAATTCATAATTTGTGTAAAATAAACACTTCTTTACTACACACTTTTAAACAGGTTTTGCTCTACCGGTAGTGATTGATTTAATGATTTCCACTTTAAATTTGAAAAGTGTAAACATTATATCAGTCAGTCCCAGTTAAGCACAGCAGCACACGCATCGAAATATTTAATCAACGATTTTTAAAAGGTCATGATGACATTATTTGAATCAGAGCAAGAAACCAAAACAGATAACGGTTAATGGATAACCGAAATCGAAAAAGTAATTTTAAAAATTGTAGTTCAAAAACCGGTTTACTCTTTTTTACCGGTTTAAAAAGTTTAGATTAGCCGGATAAAAAAAACATTCAGGGAAACATTTATATAAAAAAAATTACGCCCCTTAAAAAAATGTTTTTTTAAATTGCATTTTACTAAAAAGAAGTTGTTATATAGACTTTTGACTGAACCAAAAGACTTACATCATGTTCTTCTTTTCTAAATCAATTTTAAACTAATTTCCAGAAGTTATTCTTGAGTAGTATACAAATATAACATAAACATAATAGGCGTCGACTTTTGGATTTTCGTGTGGAAGCTAAAAAGGGGCAACATAATATTGACTAACTAAAAACTTTATTTCTTAAAATTGGATCAAAAATAAAATTGCGAATTTATCGTATGACTTAAAATATCTACTTAATTTTTTTTAATCTTGATTTTTTTTTTAATTTACGGCGAAACTCAACATAAGACAGATAGAACATACATTTCAATTGTAGAAAATATATACAGAGTGATCAAAAACGCTTGAAGTGTGAATTTTGATATTATTTTGGAACAAAAGTGATCACGTGACCTTTAACCATTTTTTATGACTGTATAAAATTTATTTCACAGGAGTCTACAAAATCTACCGTAATTTTCACTAAAATCTGATAATTTTATTATTAATTTCAGACAATACTGCATTTTAAATCTGGTAACACTGGTGGCAGTACTATTTGTTAATCCGCACGCGTTACGTATACACAGTACTTTAGTTAATATAGTATGACAAGTTGAAAATTTTATAAAATAAATAATAAAATAGGCATACATTGTTACTTTGTATAAGTAATTGATGTATCAAAATGACTGTACTTTTTGTTGGTATTAAAAATAATTTGTGTGTGGGGGCAGAACCCCTTCAGATTTTTCCATGTGGGGACTCAATCTCCGAAGCCCCCACGTAGTCGGCGCCTATGATATACAATTTATATCAATAAGTTTTAAAATATTTTTTTGAGTTTAGAAATTGTGTTAAACAGTTGCCACGTTTGATGATGTTAGTTGGTTTAGTAAATAGCCTATAGATAAATTTATTACAGTTAAAAAAAATTAAAACAATGAAAAATGTGCACGTTCCATTCTTATTTGTACCCGGCTTTTATTCATATCGGTTAATGGTTAAAAACTGGTGGTTTCTTGCCTTGATTTGTATATAATCATTTTATAAGGCATTTCTCATTTACAAATAATTTTTAATCTTGCAGTTACTATTGTATCTTCTAAGGTTCGCAGTGGTGATTTGAATATTTTACAGGTATTAGTAGACCTATTTTCTATTAATTTCTCTACTAATCTATTTTTTCTTTTGTGCCGTAGGACAGAAAACATTATTACAGGAAAAGAAATTACTACTCGGATACTTGAAACACGTATATACTGACTGAACTCGAGTATCCGTGACACAGGCATTCAACATAGGATTTTCAAATATTATCTCCCTTGTTCACACTGTATAATTAAGAAGCAATAATACATCTGGTGAGTTGAAATATTTATTTTTCTATTTCGGTGTTCGTAAGAGTCGATAAAAGCACTGCAAATACTTCGATTAGAAGATCTATAAGCGCACTGTTTGATATAATGTATTGTCATATTTCTGACAAGTCGCATTTGATACAAATCTCATTGTAAAATTATCTCAATGGAAAAAATAGTATAAAAAAACATGTTTCATAAGGCCTGTTAATGCAATCGTCCTTTGGAAAACTCGCCTCGAGGCTCGTTTTCCAAACTTCGACTCGTATGTTAACAGATTTACCTTATGATACTTGTTTTTTTTTTTAATGTACAGGATGCAGAATTTAAATCTCTATAACTTTTATTTGAAGTATTTTTGCATAAAATAATTCGGAACCTTTGCGCAGAGAAAAACTGATTTTTCATGTTAAATGCCTATGTTCAATTTTTCGATTTACACCCTGTACAATTATAATAAGTAAATATACTGCAAAAAACTAAATGTTTCGTATTTCTTTTCTTCTGATTCAGATATATGAGATAATTATGACATTAGTTAATATATTATTTATATTGAAGCATTACCCATGAATAGCTAGTAATTCTAAAATTCTAATCTTTTCTATTTAACACTGTGCTAATTACCTACATAAAGTTTATTAATTAATATTTTAAACATTAGTAATGAATTGAATTTAAGAAACAAATTTAATATGAAATATATTTATAACAAAATACATTACAATAAGATCAAATAAGCAAATAAAAAAAAATGGTTGACATTTAAAATAAAAAAGTTACACCCTTTATTTGAGAACCACTGGTTAAAGTAGTCTTATAAAATAGATATTGTTTGCTAATTTAAACAACTTCGTAGCTCCTATACTTCTGGAGATAGCAATAGTGTATCACTTAAAATGAACGGCCTGTATATTATTTTTATTGAGGCTATACTAAGATTAATTCCCAGTACTACGTGATACCGTGGATTTGTTAGCTCCTTAACGTTTACTTCTTCCATCTTCAAGTATTTCCATATGGGTCAATATGACCCAACCAATACAAGTCTTGGTAAGAAATGACCAGGACAGGAAGGTTAAGGAAAGTTGACAAAGTTGATATTTCATATGACTCATGCAAAAAGAATTATTGACAAAGAATATTTGTCTTTATTTTTGTCTATTGAATTTTTGTTTTAGATTTTTTTTATTATTACGACGAATAAATCTTTTCTACGGCAATGACTGCCTATTGTGTAATTTGTATTGTTTACCACGAACCGCCACCACCCGGTATAGGGACAAAGAGCTATGGTAAAATGCATTGCTTCCAAAATTTTATTTCAATTGCATATTTCCCGAAATTGTTTCAGGAAACATTTCAAATAAAAATTGTTTTAATTCGTAAAATATTTCGTAAGTTAAAAATTTAAAAGGTACGCAAAGAACACTTTCTTATTTATTTTTTTCTGTATTTTTTTTTTTAATTTCACTGTGATGATGGCTAATTGATCAAATATCAAATGCTAACTGAGTGAAATTTTTTAACTTTTTAAATGAAGATTCAATACCACAATTATTGTTGTCAGTCAAATGAGGGGCAACAGTCTAAAAAAATGATTCTTCATGTTGATCTCTATCTTGAGAGAATTTTTTAATGTCGCACGTTATTCGTTTTGATTGAGCTCAATTTACCAGGTTGATACCATGGTCTGTGAAGCATATGCCAGGTTTCATTGATATTGGACGCGTAGTTTGTGTTTGACAGCTACGTATTGACGAAGACTTTTGACATTCTGCGATTTTTTGAATTTATTTTTTTATGATTATTACAACGAATATTGGAAGACTTAATCGAAAACATAAAAATCATTCTTCAAATAAATCTTATCGCCGTCAGTGACTGTCTTGTTTTCAAATATATATTCGATATTATTGCAAAGCAAGATGTTGGTTGTATGAGTTAAGAATGACTTCAGTAAAAAATATGAAGAATTTTCGACAGAAGATTAACAGGGAGAACTAGGACTTTATTAGAAACGTACATACTGTTGAGCATTATTATATTTTAGATAATGCTCTCAGCGTGCACCATTCGAAATGAAGTAATTGCCACATAAGTCTACATATTTATACATACATACATACATACATACATACATACATACATACATACATACATAGTCCAGTCCTCTTGTACCATATGGTATTGAGGTTTGTTCACTTTCTATGCTGTTTTATTTTTCACGTATTTATTTATTGTTAATTAAGTAATTCAAAACTTTTATACCATCCGCGAAATAAATCTTTTCTCCAACAGTGACTGCCCGAATCTGTAATATGTATTCGACATTATAACAGACTTGGGGAATCACTGTAGGAGTTAAGAATGAACAACAAGGATTTTCGACAGAAGATTAACAGAAAGAACAATGTCTACTTTATTAGAATATTGCACCTTGGAAATCATTTATTTTATTATTGAAGTATATCCTACATAATTCTACATTAATATCATTCTCGAAATCAATATTTTCTACGTCATTGACTGCCTATTTTGAAACTTGCATTTTTTACTACAATCGCCACCACCGATATAGGGATAAATAGGAATATGAAAATACATTGCTTCCAAAATATTATTTAAATTACATATTGTCCGAAATTATTTTAGGACAGATTTCAAAATAAAAAATGTTTGGCCGTGGAATATATGTTGTAAGTTAAAAAATTAAAAGATATGCAAAGAACACTTTCATTAATTTTTTCTTTGTATTTTTTATTTAAAATTTCACTATGATGATGGCGAATTGATCACATATCAAATGCTGAGTGAAATAATAATTTAATATTTAACTTTTTTCATAAAAGTTCAAAATTTTGCATAGTTTTTTTTACAATTAATTTTAAAGTTTACATAAGTAAATCATTGGCATTGGGTTTGAGAGCAGCTCTAGCGTTTCTAATAACCAGGATTCGGAAGTATTTGCAAATCGCAAGCACTCGGGAGTGCTCACAATATAAAAATAATGAATAACATAATTATATTATAACGAGAAACATAGAATTTGCAAATAGAAAATAGGCTATTATTGTCAAGTGAATATTATCTGTCAATTGGGGTTGTTTTGTTACTTCTGAATTAAAAATAACGTATACTGTTCAGGAAAAAATGCAAATAATTCAATGATATAATGCAGATGTTAGCCTCAGACAGGTGATTTATTTTGTATGTCATTGATATGCAAAGAACACTTTCATTTACTTTTTCTTTGTATTTTACAAGGATGATGGCGAATTGATCACATCAAATGCTAACTGAGTGTCATAATTAATAAGTTCTCTTTCATCTTTTCCAAATGAGACATCCTTAATTTTATACAGATTCTTTGGTTTGGCTCCTGTAACTTTGTGCATATAAAAAGTTACAGTTGACAAGTCAAAATTTGTGTAAAATAAATACTGCTTTACGCAGTGTTAATCAAATTTTCCTCTCATGGCTGGCGCTAGGGGCGAAGCGGCGGAGAGGCGGTACTTTGAAAGCGCATCGTTTATTTTCAATCTACGGCAAAAGATAAATTATTAATTTATTAATAAATACAGAGTGATCAAAAATAACTGATTCAGTTGGCAATATAAAAATTTACTTGAAATTGGTAAAACTGATACACAAATTTATTTCCTGTTGTTGACACTGTTGGCAGTGACATTTGAAAATTTTAAATTTGACTACATTTACAGTTTTTTTAAAAAATGGTCTTTGTTTCCAGTACCCACATCCTTTTATTTCTTACATAAGCCAAATAACAATAATCTAAAGTATTTCAATCATTCGAAATCCTTTTAGCTGTCAGGTCCCTGCTCTGATATAACCTATTTGTTCTAAATATGACATGTCAAATAGTATTTTCGATTTTACCTGGTATTGTGTAAACTGTGGAATAAAAAGATCCCCAGAATCGTATTTCCAACTGAATCAGTTATTTTTGATCACTATGGACAAAGAATTTCTCTATACTTCATGTTACTAGATAAATGCAAAAATTCAATTTTAAATATGAAATAGGTAATATGGAATTTTGGTTTGTACTTCCTTAAGACCCTTTTAATTTTCGTTCGAACGATTATGCTCAATTTTTTATCACTATTAGATTTCAAGTTATTAGGTCAAAATTATTATTTTTTTACATCATTGAAATTTTTTTTATCTTTCCAAGGATGTATAATTTTTGATATTCATTTGTTTCAAACAGCGAAAATACAACAATTATTATTTTTATAGGGTGAAAACAATGATTGTGGCAATGAAGGAAATGAAATAATTAATTAGATAATGTCATCTGTATTTTGCATTTATCTAGTGATCTATGAATTTTTCGAGAAACACAAATACATTTTTAAAATGGTTTAGTACTTTAATTTAACCCACTCCGTTTGTCTTATAGTTTCCGAGATCCAAATGAGCCTGTAGAGCAGTTATTTAATTTTAAACTAAAATGCATCCTTAAGTTTATTTATTATGTATTATATATTTTAAATACCCCCCCCCCCCTGATGGGGCGTAATAAAAAAGTTTGCCTCAGGCACCGGCCCTGTTTCCTCTACCGGTACTTGATTGATTTAATGTTTTATACTTTCATTTTAAAAAGAAATTGCATTATATTAGTCAGTATTAGTATTGGCAACAAAATATCTAATATTCAAGGTTTTTTGATAATAATTATTCAGTTTCAGATGTATGTATGTAATTGTAAGATTATTGTCTCGGCTACTGTAGCTTGTATACTTATATGTATAGTTACAGTTGCCAAGTCAAAAATTTGTTTAAAATAATTGCTTCTTTACTACATATTTTAATCAAATTTTCCTGTACAAGTATTGACTGACGTAGTGCATGATACTTTAAATTTAATAGGTGTCCGCATTTTCTGAGTCGGTACTAATATTCTACGTTTAAAATATAGTTAATCTTAATATATTTGCCGTTGCTATGTAGTTGTAATAATTGATAAATATAGTAAAATATTTTTCCACGTCCAGCTTTAAGTATACATATATTTATCTCTTCACTGAAGAAATCCAAAATTTTATCCAGATTTTTAACATGATTTCTTTAACTTAAATCATAATTTGAGTAAAAATAAACTCCGTTTTATGTTGCTCTACAAGTATTGATTGTTATATTGATTTTTTACTTTAAATTTAATTAGTAAATTAATTATATCATTCAGTATTAGTAAACCACAATCAGTGAAACATTTAATATTCCACGAATTTTTTGATAATATAGTTAAATGTTTATTATGAAATAAAACTTCAGTAGATATGAAGAGTATTAATAATGTTTTTATTTTCAGCTCTAGAAGAAAACAAATTTTATCCAGATTGTTGAATTGGTTTCTGTAACTTGTATATATATATAAAGATACGGTTGCCAATTCATAATTTGTGTAAAATAAACACTTCTTTACTACACACTTTTAAACAGGTTTTGCTCTACCGGTAGTGATTGATTTAATGATTTCCACTTTAAATTTGAAAAGTGTAAACATTATATCAGTCAGTCCCAGTTAAGCACAGCAGCACAGACATCGAAATATTTAATCAACGATTTTTAAAAGGTCATGATGACATTATTTAAATCAGAGCAACAACCGAAACAGATAACGGTTAACGGATAACCGAAGTTTAGATTAGTCGGATAATAAAATCATTCTGGAAAACATTTATATAAAAAAAGTGTTACGCCCCTTAAAAAATTATATTTTTTAAAATTACATTTTACTAAAAAAAATTGTTATATAGCCTATTTACTGAACCAAGAGACTCACGTCATCATGTTTTTCTTTTTTAAATCAATTTTAAACTAATTTCCAGAAGTATTTCTTGAATGTTATACAAATATAACATAAACTTTCAATATTATATATCAGATTTTTCCGTGTGGGGACTCAATTCCCGAAGCCCCCACGTAGTCGGCGCCTATGATATACAATTTATATCAATAAGTTTTAAAATATTTTTTTGAGTTTAGAAATTGTGTTAAACAGTTGCCACGTTTGATGATGTTAGTTGGTTTAGTAAATAGCCTATAGATAAATTTATTACAGTTAAAAAAAATTAAAACAATGAAAAATGTGCACTTTCCCTTCTTATTTGTACCCGGCTTTTATTCATATCGGTTAATGGTTAAAAAAAACTGGTGGTTTCTTGCCTTGATTTGTATATTATCATTTTATAAGGCAATTCTCATTTACAGATAATTTTTAAACCTGCAGTTACTATTGTATCTTCTAAGGTTCGCAGTGGTGATTTGAATATTTTACAGGTATTAGTAGACCTATTTTCTATTAATTTCTCTACTAATCTATTTTTTCTTTTGTGCCGTAGGACAGAAAACATTATTACAGGAAAAGAAATTACTACTCGGATACTTGAAACACGTATATACTGACTGAACTCGAGTATCCGTGACACAGGCATTCAACATAGGATTTTCAAATATTATCTCCCTTGTTCACACTGTATAATTAAGAAGCAATAATACATCTGGTGAGTTGAAATATTTATTTTTCTATTTCGGTGTTCGTAAGAGTCGATAAAAGCACTGCAAATACTTCGATTAGAAGATCTATAAGCGCACTGTTTGGACAGGATGCAGAATTTAAATCTCTATAACTTTTATTTGAAGTATTTTTGCATAAAATAATTCGGAACCTTTGCGCAGAGAAAAACTGATTTTTCATGTTAAATGCCTATGTTCAATTTTTCGATTTACACCCTGTACAATTATAATAAGTAAATATACTGCAAAAAACTAAATGTTTCGTATTTTGTTCTCTTCTGATTCAGATATATGAGATAATTATGACATTAGTTAATATATTATTTATATTGAAGCATTACCCATGAATAGCTAGTAATTCTAAAATTCTAATCTTTTCTATTTAACACTGTGCTAATTACCTACATAAAGTTTATTAATTAATATTTTAAACATTAGTAATGAATTGAATTTAAGAAACAAATTTAATATGAAATATATTTATAACAAAATACATTACAATAAGATCAAATAAGCAAATAAAAAAAAATGGTTGACATTTAAAATAAAAAAGTTACACCCTTTATTTGAGAACCACTGGTTAAAGTAGTCTTATAAAATAGATATTGTTTGCTAATTTAAACAACTTCGTAGCTCCTATACTTCTGGAGATAGCAATAGTGTATCACTTAAAATGAACGGCCTGTATATTATTTTTAATGAGGCTATACTAAGATTAATTCCCAGTACTACGTGATACCCTGGATTTGTTAGCTCCTTAACGTTTACTTCTTCCATCTTCAAGTATTTCCATATGGGTGAATATGACCCAACCAATACAAGTCTTGGTAAGAAATGACCAGGACAGGAAGGTTAAGGAAAGTTGACAAAGTTGATATTTCATATGACTCATGCAAAAAGAATTATTGACAAAGAATATTTGTCTTTATTTTTGTCTATTTAATTTTTGTTTTAGATTTTTTTTATTATTACGACGAATAAATCTTTTCTACGGCAATGACTGCCTATTGTGTAATTTGTATTGTTTACCACGAACCGCCACAACCCGGTATAGGGACAAAGAGCTATGGTAAAATGCATTGCTTCCAAAATTTTATTTCAATTGTATATTTCCCGAAATTGTTTCAGGAAACATTTCAAATAAAAATTGTTTTAATTCGTAAAATATTTCGTAAGTTAAAAATTTAAAAGGTACGCAAAGAACACTTTCTTATTTATTTTTTTCTGTATTTTTTTTTTAAATTTCACTGTGATGATGGCTAATTGATCAAATATCAAATGCTAACTGAGTGAAATTTTTTAACTTTTTAAATGAAGATTCAATACCACAATTATTGTTGTCAGTCAAATGAGGGGCAACAGTCTAAAAAATGATTCTTCATGTTGATCTCTATCTTGAGAGAATTTTTTAATGTCGCACGTTATTCGTTTTGATTGAGCTCAATTTACCAGGTTGATACCATGGTCTGTGAAGCATATGCCAGGTTTCATTGATATTGGACGCGTAGTTTGTGTTTGACAGCTACGTATTGACGAAGACTTTTGACATTCTGCGATTTTTTGAATTTATTTTTTTATGATTATTACAACGAATATTGGAAGACTTAATCGAAAACATAAAAATCATTCTTCAAATAAATCTTATCGCCGTCAGTGACTGTCTTGTTTTCAAATATATATTCGATATTATTGCAAAGCAAGATGTTGGTTGTATGAGTTAAGAATGACTTCAGTAAAAAATATGAAGAATTTTCGACAGAAGATTAACAGGGAGAACTAGAACTTTATTAGAAAGGTAGACACTGTTGAGCATTATTATATTTTAGATAATACTCTCAGCGTGCACCATTCGAAATGAAGTAATTGCCACATAAGTCTACATATTTATACATACATACATACATACATACATACATACATAGTCCAGTCCTCTTGTACCATATGGTATTGAGGTTTGTTCACTTTCTATGCTGTTTTATTTTTCACGTATTTATTTATTGTTAATTAAATAATTCAAAACTTTTATACCATCCGCGAAATAAATCTTTTCTCCATCAGTGACTGCCCGAATCTGTAATATGTATTCGACATTATAACAGACTTGGGGAATCACTGAAGGAGTTAAGAATAAACAACAAGGATTTTCGACAGAAGATTAACAGAAAGAACAATGTCTACTTTATTAGAATATTGCACCTTGGGAATCATTTATTTTATTATTGAAGTATATCCTACATAATTCTACATTAATCATTCTCTAAATCAATATTTTCTACGTCATTGACTGCCTATTTTGAAACTTGCATTTTTTACTACAATCGCCACCACCGATATAGGGATAAATAGGAATATGAAAATACATTGCTTCCAAAATATTATTTAAATTACATATTGTCCGAAATTATTTTAGGACAGATTTCAAAATAAAAAATGTTTGGCCGTGGAATATATGTTGTAAGTTAAAAAATTAAAAGATATGCAAAGAACACTTTCATTAATTTTTTCTTTGTATTTTTTATTTAAAATTTCACTATGATGATGGCGAATTGATCACATATCAAATGCTAACTGAGTGAAAAAATTCATTTAATATTTAACTTTTTTCATAAAAGTTCAAAATTTTGCATAGTTTTTTTTACAATTAATTTTAAAGTTTACATAAGTAAATCATTGGCATTGGGTTTGAGAGCAGCTCTAGCGTTTCTAATAACCAGGATTCGGGAGTATTTGCAAATCGCAAGCACTCGGGAGTGCTCACAATATAAAAATAATGAATAATATAATTATATTATAACGAGAAACATAGAATTTGCAAATAGAAAATAGGCTGTTATTGTCAAGTGAATATTATCTGTCAATTAGGGTTGTTTTGTTACTTCTGAATTAAAAATAACGTATACTGTTCAGGAAAAAATGCAAATAATTCAATGATATAATGCAGATGTTAGCCTCAGACAGGTGATTTATTTTGTATGTCATTGATATGCAAAGAACACTTTCATTTACTTTTTCTTTGTATTTTACAAGGATGATGGCGAATTGATCACATCAAATGCTAACTGAGTGTCATAATTAATAAGTTCTCTTTCATCTTTTCCAAATAAGACATCCTTAATTTTATACAGATTCTTTGGTTTGGCTCCTGTAACTTTGTGCATATAAAAAGTTACAGTTGACAAGTCAAAATTTGTGTAAAATAAATACTGCTTTACGCAGTGTTAATCAAATTTTCCTCTCATGGCTGGCGCTAGGGGCGAAGCGGCGGAGAGGCGGTACTTTGAAAGCGCATCGTTTATTTTCAATCTACGGCAAAAGATAAATTATTAATTTATTAATAAATACAGAGTGATCAAAAATAACTGATTCAGTTGGCAATATAAAAATTTACTTGAAATTGGTAAAACTGATACACAAATTTATTTCCTGTTGTTGACACTGTTGGCAGTGACATTTGAAAATTTTAAATTTGACTACATTTACAGTTTTTTTAAAAAATGGTCTTTGTTTCCAGTACCCACATCCTTTTATTTCTTACATAAGCCAAATAACAATAATCTAAAGTATTTCAATCATTCGAAATCCTTTTAGCTGTCAGGTCCCTGCTCTGATATAACCTATTTGTTCTAAATATGACATGTCAAATAGTATTTTCGATTTTACCTGGTATTGTGTAAACTGTGGAATAAAAAGATCCCCAGAATCGTATTTCCAACTGAATCAGTTATTTTTGATCACTATGGACAAAGAATTTCTCTATACTTCATGTTACTAGATAAATGCAAAAATTCAATTTTAAATATGAATTAGGTAATATGGAATTTTGGTTTGTACTTCCTTAAGACCCTTTTAATTTTCGTTCGAACGATTATGCTCAATTTTTTATCACTATTAGATTTCAAGTTATTAGGTCAAAATTATTATTTTTTTACATCATTGAATTTTTTTTTATCTTTCCAACGATGTATAATTTTTTGATATTCATTTGTTTCAAACACCGAAATTACAACAATTATTAATTTTATAAGGTGAAAACAATGGTTGTGGCAATGAAGGCAATGAAATAATTAATTAGATAATGTCATCTGTATTTTGCATTTATCTAGTGATCTATGAATTTTTCGAGAAAAACAAATACATTTTTAAAATGGTTTAGTACTTTAATTTATCCCACTCCGTTTGTCTTATAGTTTCCGAGATCCAAATGAGCCTGTAGAGCAGTTATTTAATTTTAAAATAAAATGCATCCTTATGTTTATTTATTATGTATTATATATTTTAAATACCCCCCCCCCCCTGATGGGGCGTAATAAAAAAGTTTGCCTCAGGCACCGGCCCTGTTTCCTCTACCGGTACTTGATTGATTTAATGTTTTATACTTTCATTTTAAAAGAAATTGCATTATATTAGTCAATATTAGTATTGGCAACAAAATATCTAATATTCAAGGTTTTTTGATAATAATTATTCAGTTTCAGATGTATGTATGTAATTGTAAGATTATTGTCTCGGCTACTGTAGCTTGTATACTTATATGTATAGTCACAGTTGCCAAGTCAAAAATTTGTTTAAAATAATTGCTTCTTTACTACATATTTTAATCAAATTTTCCTGTACAAGTATTAACTGACGTAGTGCATGATACTTTAAATTTAATAGGTGTCCGCATTATCTGAGTCGGTACTAATATTCTACGTTTAAAATATAGTTAATCTTAATATATTTGTCGTTGCTATGTAGTTGTAATAATTGATAAATATAGTAAAATATTTTTCCACGTCCAGCTTTAAGTATACATATATATCTTCACTGAAGAAATCCAAAATTTTATCCATATTTTTAACATGATCTCTTGAACTTAAGTCAAAATTTGAGTAAAAATAAACTCCGTTTAACGTTGCTCTACAAGTATTGATTGATATATTGATTTTACTTTAATTTTAATTAATAAATTCAATATATCATTCCCTATTAGTAAAGCACAATCAGTGAAACATTTAATATTCAACGAATTTGTTGATAATATAGTTAAATGTTTATTATGAAATAAAACTTCAGTAGATGTGAAGAGTATTAATAATGTTTTTATTTTCAGCTTTAGAAGAAAACAAATTTTATCCAGATTGTTGAATTGGTTTCTGTAACTTGTATATATATATAAAGATACGGTTGCCAATTCATAATTTGTGTAAAATAAACACTTCTTTACTACACACTTTTAAACAGGTTTTGCTCTACCGGTAGTGATTGATTTAATGATTTCCACTTTAAATTTGAAAAGTGTAAACATTATATCAGTCAGTCCCAGTTAAGCACAGCAGCACAGACATCGAAATATTTAATAAACGATTTTTAAAAGGTCATGATGACATTATTTGAATCAGAGCAACAACCGAAACAAATAACGGTTAACGGATAACCGAAGTTTAGATTAGTCGGATAATAAAATCATTCTGGAAAACATTTATATAAAAAAAATGTTACGCCCCTTAAAAAATTATATTTTTTAAAATTACATTTTACTAAAAAAAGTTGTTATATAGCGTATTTACTGAACCAAGAGACTCTCGTCATGTTTTTCTTTTTTAAATCAATTTTAAACTAATTTCCAGAAGTATTTCTTGAATGTTATACAAATATAACATAAACTTTCAATATTATATATCAATAAGTTTTAACATATTTTTTGAGTTTAGCAATTATTGTGTTAAACAGTTTTCCACGTTTAATGATGTCAGTTAAAAAAATTAAAAACCATGAAAAATGTGCACTTTCCCTTCTTATTTGAACCCGGTTTTTATTCATTTCAGTTAATGGTTAAAAAACTGGTGGTTTCGTACTTTGATTTGAATATTATTATTATATAAGGCAATTCTCATTTACAGATAATTTTTGATCCTGCAGTTACTATTGTATGTTCTATGGTTCGCAGTGGTGATTTGAATATTTTACAGGTATTAGTAGACCTATTTTCTATTAATTTCTCTACTAATCTATTTTTCTTTTGTGCCATAGGACAGAAAACATTACTACAGGAAAAGAAACTACTACTCCGGTACAGGCTGAAATCGAGATCCGTGAAACAGGCATTCAACATGGGATTTTCAAATATTATCTCCCTTGTTCACACTGTATAATTAAGAAGCAATAATACATCTGGTGAGTTGCAATATTTATTTTTCTATTTCGGTGTTCGTAAGAGTCGATAAAAGCACTCCAAATACTTCGATTAGAAGATCTATAAGCGCACTGTATGATATAATATATTAATGTATACAATCAGATAAAATTCACAACAATACACAAAAGGTAACTGTGACTGACAAAAAAAAAAACACCAAGTCATATTTCTAACAAGTCGTATTTGTTACAAATCTCATTGTAAAATTGCCGCAATAGATAAAATAGTATAAAAGCATGTTTCATAAGGCCTGTTAATGCAATCGTCCTTTGTAAAACTCGCCTCGAGGCTCGTTTTCCAACCTTCGACTCGTATGTTAACAGATTACCTTATGATACTTGTTTTTTTTTTAATGTACAGGGTTTAACATGGGAAATCAGTTTTTCTTTGCGCAAACGTTACCTATTTATTTTGTGCAAAATATTTTAAATAAAAGTTATAAAGACTTTAATTCTGCATCCAAATCATTTGAAACTTTTATTTTACCTGTTCATATAAATGTAAAAATTTATTATAAAATTACAGTTTTTATGAGCCATAGATTTATGACAAAAAATTAACAAATTTGTTTTTTTAACTGTCAATTAGAAGTAAAACAATTTCCCGTTTTGTGTTAATTTAGTACTGTAATCTAAATTTAATTCTGTGTAGACTAAAAAAGCTCATAAAAACTGCAATTTTATAATTAATTTTTACGTTTATAAAAAGAGTTAAAATAATCGTTTTACGTAATTTAGATGCAGAATTTAAATCTCTATAACTTTTATTTGAAGTATTTTTGCATAAAATAATTAGGTAACGTTTGCGCAAAGAAAAACTGATTTTCCATGTTAAACGCCTATGTTCCACTTTTCGATTTACACCCTGTACATAATAAGTAAATATACTGCAAAAAGTATAAATGTTTTGTATTTCTTTTCTTCTGATTCAGATATATGAGGTAATATGACATTAGTTAATATATTATTTATATAGAAGCATTATCGATGAATAGCTAGTAATTCTAAAATTCTAATCTTTTTTATTTAACACTGTGCTAATTACCTACATAAAAATTAATATAAAAATATTAATTAATATTTTAAACATTAGTAATAAATTTAATTTAAGAAACAAATTTGATATGAAATATATTTATAACAAAATACTTTGAAATAAGATCAAATAAGCAAATAAAATAATTGGTTTCCAGTTAAAATAACCACTGGTTTAAAAAGTTATTATTTCGCTCTTTAAAGTATACTTATGGAGATAGCAATAGTGTAACACCTAAAATGAACAGCCTGTATATTATTTTTAATGAGGGTATTCCAAGATTAATTCTCATTATTGCGTGATACCATGGATTTGTTAGCTCCTTAACGTTTACTTCTTCCATTTTCAAGTATTTCTATATGGGTCAATATGACCCGAGCAATACAAGTGTAGGTAAGAAATGAGCAGGACAGGAAGGTTAAGGAAAGTTTACTGACAAAGTTGGTATTTCATATGACTCATGCGAAAAGAATTGTTGGCAAAGAACTTACATTTGTCTCTACTTTTGTCTATTGCATTTTTGTCTTAGAATTTTTTTTATTATTACGACGAATATTGGAAATCAGACTTAATCAGAAACGTAAAATTCGTTCAAATAAATCTTATCTCCGACAGTGAGTGTCTTGCTTTGTAATATGTTTTCGATAGTATTATCATGCAAGATGCTCGCTGTAGGAGTTAAGAATGGACTTCAGTAAACAATATGAAGAATTTCGACAAAAGATTGACAGAGGGACGTATGACTTTATTAGAATAATGCGCACTGTTGAGCATTATTATATTTTAGATAATGTTCTCAGCGCTCACTATTCAAAATGAAGTAATTTCCACATAAATTTACATGTATATTTTTTTAATAAGTAATTCAAAATATTATCATTCACGAAATAAATCTTTTCTCTAGCAATGACCGCCCGATTCTGTAATATATATTCGAAATTACAGAATTGGGCAATCACTGTAGGAGTTAATAATGAACTTCAGTGAACAACATGAAGAATTCTCGATAGAAGATTAACAGGGACAACAGTGATTACCGAGCGTAGAATATTCAAAATGAAATATGTTATATCCCACATAATTCTAAATTAATATCATTCACGAATTAATCTTTTCTACAGCAATGACTGCCTATTATGTAATTTGTATTGTTTACCACGAACCGCCACCACTCGGTATAAGGACAAAGAGCTATGGTATTTCCCGAAATTGTTTCAGGAAACATTTCAAATAAAATTTGTTTTAATCCGGAAAATATTTTGTAAGCTAAAAATTTAAAAGGTACGAAAAGAACACTTTCTTAGTTATTTTTTTCTGTATTTTTTTGAATTTCACAGTGATGATGGCTAACTGATCAAATATCAAATGCTAACTGAGTGAATTTTTTTAACTTTTTAAATGAAGATTCAATACCACAATCATTGTTGTCAGTCAAAACGAGGGGCAACAGTAAAAAAATGATTCCCCATGTTGATCTCCTATCCTGAGAGAATTTTTTAATGTCGCACGTATATGCCAGGTTTCATTCATATTGATATTAATTTTTTATTATTACAACGAATATTGGAAGACTTAATCAAAAACATAAAAATCATTATTCAAATAAATCTTATCGCCGTCAGTGACTGTCTTGCTTTGAAATATGTATTCGATATTATTACAAAGCAAGATGTTGGTTGTATGAGTTAAGAATGACTTCAGTAAAAAACATGAAGAATTTTCGGCAGAAGATTAACACGGAGAACTAGAACTTTATTAGAAAGGTACACACTGTTGAGCATTATTATATTTTAGATAATGCTCTCAGCGTGCAACATTCGAAATGAAGTAATTACCACATAAGTCTACATATTTATACATACATACATACATACATACATACATACATACATACATACATACATACATACATACATACATACATACATACATACATACATACATACATACATACATACATACATACATACATACATACATACATACATACATACATACATACATACATACATACATACATACATACATACATACATACATACATACATACATACATACATACATACATACATACATACATACATACATACATACATACATACATACATACATACATACATACATACATACATACATACATACATACATACATACATACATACATACATACATACATACATACATACATACATACATACATACATACATACATACATACATACATACATACATACATACATACATACATACATACATACATACATACATACATACATACATACATACATACATACATACATACATACATACATACATACATACATACATACATACATACATACATACATACATACATACATACATACATACATACATACATACATACATACATACATACATACATACATACATACATACATACATACATACATACATACATACATACATACATACATACATACATACATACATACATACATACATACATACATACATACATACATACATACATACATACATACATACATACATACATACATACATACATACATACATACATACATACATACATACATACATACATACATACATACATACATACATACATACATACATACATACATACATACATACATACATACATACATACATACATACATACATACATACATACATACATACATACATACATACATACATACATACATACATACATACATACATACATACATACATACATACATACATACATACATACATACATACATACATACATACATACATACATACATACATACATACATACATACATACATACATACATACATACATACATACATACATACATACATACATAGTCCAGTCCTCTTGTACCATATGGTGTTGAGGTTTGTTCACTTTCTATGCTATTTTATTTTGCACGCATTTATTTATTGTTAATTAAGTAATTAAAAACTTTTATACCATTCGCGAAATAAATCTTTTCTCCATCAGTAACTGCCCGAATCTGTAATATGTATTCGATATTATAACAGAATTGGGGAGTCACTGTTGGAGTTAGGAATGAACAATATCAAGAATAACAGAAGATTAACAGAAAGAATAATGACTACTTTATTAGAATTTTGCACCTTGGGTATCATTCATTATATTTTAGATAATGTTCTCAGGGTGCATTATTCAAAATGAAGTATATCCTACATAATTCTACATTAATATCATTCTCGAAATCAATATTTTCTACGTCATTGACTGCCTATTTTGAAACTTGCATTTTTTACTACAATCGCCACCACCGATATAGGGATACATAGGAATATGAAAATACATTGCTTCCAAAATATTATTTAAATTACATATTGTCCGAAATTATTTTAGCAAGCAGATTTCAAAATAAAAAATGTTTGGCCCCGGAATATATGTTGTAAGTTAAAAAATTAAAAGATATGCAAAGAACACTTTCATTTATTTTTTCTTTGTATTTTTTATTTAAAATTTCACTATGATGATGGCGAATTGATCACATATCAAATGCTAACTGAGTGAAATAATAATTTAATATTTAACTGTTTTCATAAAAGTTCAAAATTTTGCATAGTTTTTTTTATAATTAATTTTAAAGTTTATATAAGTAAACCATTGGCATTGGTTTTGAGAGCAGCTCTAGCGTTTTTAATAACCAGGATTCGGGAGTATTTGCAAATCGCAAGCACTCGGGAGTGCTCACAATATAAAAATAATGAATAATATAATTATATTATACCGTGAAACATAGAATTTTGCAAATAGAAAATGGGCTGTCATTGTCAAGGGAAAATTATGTGTCAATTAGGGTTGTTTTGTTACTTCTGAATTAAAAATAATGTATACTGTTTGGGAAAAAAAACAAATAATTCAATGGTATAATGCAGATGTTAGCCTCAAACAGGTGATTTATTTTGTATGTCATTGATATGCAAGGAACACTTTCATTTACTTTATCTTTGTATTTTTTATTTAAAATTTCACAATGATGATGGCGAATTAATCACATCAAATGCTAACTGAGTGTCATAATTAATAAGTTCTCTTTCAGGATTAGGTATATATTTCTCTCTTCAAAACGATACATCCTTAATTTTATACAGATTCTTTGGTTTGGCTCCTGTAACTTGTGTATATAAAAAGTTGCAGTTGTCAAGTCAAAATTTGTGTAAAATAAATACTGCTTTACACAGTGTTAGTCAAATTTTCCTCTCATGGCCGGCGCTAGGGGCGAAGCGGCGGAAGGGCGGTACTTTTAAAGCGTAGCGTTAATTTCAATCTACGGCAAAAGATAAATTATTAATTGAAATACAAAGTGATCAAAAATAACTGATTCAGTTGGCAATACAAAAATTTACTTGAAATTGGTAAAACTGATACAAAAAATTATTTCCTGTTGTTGACACTGTTGGCAGTGACAATTGAAAATTTTAAATTTGACTACATTTACATTTTTTAAAAAAAAAGTCTTTGATTCCAGTACCCACATCCTTTTATTTCTTACATAAGCCAAATAATAATCTAAAGTATTTCAATCATTCGAAATTCTTTTAGCTGTCAGGTCCCTGCTCTGATATAACCTATTTGTTTTAAAAATGACATGTCAAATAGTATTTTCGATTTTACCTGGTATTGTGTAAACTGTGGAATAAAAAGATCCCCAGAATCGTATTGTTAACTGAATCAGTTATTTTTGATCACTATGGACAAAGAATTACTCTATACTTCATGTTACTAGATAAATGCAAAAATTCAAATTTTGCTGATTATTTTTACATATAACTTTTAAATATGCAATATGGAATTTAGGTTTGCACTTCCTTTTTTATTTTCGTTCGAACGATTATGCTTAATTTTTTTATCACTGTTAGATTTCAAGTTATTAGGATTATGATTTTTTTACATCATTGAAATTTTGTTTTTTATCTTTCCAACGATGTATAACATTTTGATATTCATTTGTATCAGACAGCGAAAATACAATAATTATTAATTTTATAGGGTGAAAACAATGATTGTAACAATGAAGCAAATGAAATAATTAATTTGATAATGTCATCAGTTTTTTTGCATTTGTCTAGTGATTTATGATTTTGTCGAGAAAAGCAAATACATTTTTAAAATGGTTTAGTACTTTAATTTATCCAACTCCGTTTATCTTATAGTTTCCGAGATCCTAATGAGCCTATAGAGCAGTTATTTCATTTAAAATAAAATTCATCCTTATGTTTATTTATTTTGTATTATATATTTTAAATACCCGCCTCCCCCTGATGGGGCGCAATAAAACAGTTTGCCTTAAGCGGAAAAATAGCTAGCGCCGGCCCTGTTTCCTCTACCGGTACTTGATTGATTTAATGTTTTATACTTTAATTTTAAAAAGTAATTGCATTATATTATATATATTGGCAACAAAATATCTAATATTCAAGGTTTTTGATAATAATTTTTCAGTTTCAGATGTATGTATGTAATTGTAAGAAAGAAATTTTTGCAGATTATTGTCTCGGCTACTGTAGCTTGTATACTTATATGTAAAGTTACAGTTGCCAAGTCAAAAATTTGTTTAAAATAATTGCTTCTTTACTACATATTTTAATAAAATTTTCCTGTACAAGTATTGACTGACGTCGTACGTGATACATTAAATTTAATAAGTGTCCGCATTATCTGAGCCGGTACTTGTAAGGCACACGCAACGAAACATCTAATATTCTACGTTTAAAATATAGTTAATGTTAATATATTTGTCCAGCTTTAAGTATACATATATTTATCTCTTCACTGAAGAAATCCAAAATTTTATCCAGATTTTTAACATGATTTCTTTAACTTAAGTCATAATTTGAGTAAAAATAAACTCCGTTTTATGTTGCTCTACAAGTATTGATTGTTATATTGATTTTTTACTTTAAATTTAATTAGTAAATTAATTATATCATTCAGTATTAGTAAACTACAATCAGTGAAACATGTAATATTCAACGATTTTTTTGATTATATAGTTAAATGTTTATTATCAAATAATACTTCAGTAGATATGAAGAATATTAATAATGTTTTTATTTTCAGCTTTAGAAGAAAACAAATTTTATCCAGATTGTTAAATTGGTTTCTGTAACTTGTATATATAAAAAGATACGGTTGCCAATTCATAATTTGTGTAAAATAAACACTTCTTTACTACACACTTTTAAACAGGTTTTGCTCTACCGGTAGTGATTGATTTAATGATTTACACTTTAAATTTGAAAAGTGAAACTATTATATCAGTCAGTCCCAGTTAAGCATAGCAGCACAGACATCGAAATATTTAATCAACGATTTTTAAAAGGTCATGATAGTACACATTATTTGAATCAGAGCAAGAAACCGAAACAGGTAACGGTTAATGAATAACCGAAATCGAAAAATTCGTTTTTAAAATTGTTGTTTAGAAACCGGTTAACTCGTGTCTTACCAATTTAAAAAAGTTTAGATTAGTCGGATAATAAAATCATTCAGGAAAACACTTATTTTTATAACAATATTACGCCCCTTAAAAAGTTATATTTTTTAAAATTACATTTTGCTAAAAAAAGTTGTTATATAGACTATTCACTGAACCAAAAAAATATAACATAAACTTTCAATATTATATATCAATAAGTTTTAAAATATTTTTTGAGTCTAGAAATTATTTTGTTAAACAGTTTTCCACGTTTAATGATGTCAGTTAAAAAAATTAAAACGATGAAAAATGTACACTTTCCCTTCTTATTTGTACCCGGTTTTTATTCATTTCAGTCAATGGTTAAAAAACTGGTGGTTTCTTGCTTTGATTTGAATATTATCATTTTAAAAGGCAATTCTCATTTACAGATAATTTTTGATCCTGCAGTTACTATTCTATGTTCTAAGGTTCGCAGTGGTGATTTGAATATTTTACAGGTATAAATAGACCTATTTGCTATTAATTTTTCTACTAATCTATTTTTCTTTTGTGCCGTAGGACAGAAAACATTACTACAGGAAAAGAAACTGCTACTCGGGTACAGGCTGAAATCGAGTATCCGTGACACAGGCATTCAACATGGGATTTTCAAATTTTATCTCCCTTGTTCACACTGTATAATTAAGAAGCAATATTACATCTGGTGAGTAGCAGTATTTATTTTTCTATTTCGGTGTTCTTAAGAGTCGATAAAAGCACTGCAAATACTTCGATTTGAAGATCTATAAGCCCACTGTTTGATATAATGTATTAATGTATACAATCAGACAAAATTCACAACAATACATAAAAAGTAACTGTGACTGACAGAAAAAAACACCAAGTCCTATTTCTAACAAGTCGTATTTGTTACAAATCTCATTGTAAAATTGCCGCAATAGAAAAAATAGTATAAAAACATGTTTCATAAGGCCTGTTAATGCAATCGTCCTTTGTAAAACTCGCCTCGAGGCTCGTTTTCCAACCTTCGACTCGTATGTTAACAGATTGCCTTATGATACTTGTTTTTTTTTTTAATGTACAGGGTTTAACATGGGAAATCAGTTTTTCCTTGTGCAAACGTTACCTAATTATTTTGTGCAAAATACTTCAAATAAAAGTTATAGAGATTTTTATTCTGCTTCCAAATCATTTGATACTTTTATTTTACCTGTTCATATAAACGTAAATATTTATTATAAAATTACAGTTTTTATGAGCCATGGATTTGTGACAAAAAATTAACAAATATGTTTTTTTAACTGTCAATAGAAGTAAAACAATTTCCCGTTTTATGTTAATTTAGTACAGTAATCTAAATTTAATTCTGTGTAGACTAAAAAAGCTCATAAAAACTGCAAATTTATAATTAATTTTTACGTTTATAAAAAGAGTTAAAATAATCGTTTTACGTAATTTAGATGCAGAATTTAAATCTCTATAACTTTTATTTGAAGTATTTTTGCATAAAATAATTAGGTAACGTTTGCGCAAAGAAAAACTGATTTTCCGTGTTAAACGACTATGTTCCACTTTTCGATTTACACCCTTTACATAATAAGTAAATATACCGCAAAAAGTATAAATGTTTTGTATTTCTTTTCTTCTGATTCTGATATATGAGATAAATATCACATTATTTAATATATTATTTATATTGAAGCATTACCGATGAATAACTAGCAATTCTAAAATTCTAATCTTTTTTATTTAACACTGTGCTAATTACCTACATAAAAATGAATATAGAAATATTAATATTTTAAACATTAGTAATAAATTTAATTTAAGAAACAAATTTGATATGAAATATATTTATAACAAAATACATTGAAATAAGATCAAATAAGCAAATAAAAAAATTGGTTTCCAGTTAAAATAACCACTGGTTTAAAAAGTTATTATTTCGCTCATTAAAGCATACTTCTGGAGATAGCAATAGTGTACCACTTAAAATGAACAGTCTATATATTATTTTTAATGACGGTACACCAAGGTTAATTCTCATTACTGTGTGATACCATGAATTTGTTAGCTCCTTAACGTATACTTCTTCCACTTTCAAGTATTTCTATATGGGTCAATATGACCCGACCAATGCAAGTGTAGGTAAGAAATGAGCAGGACAGGAAGGTTAAGGAAAGTTTACTGACAAAGTTGGTATTTCATATGACTCATGCGAAAAGAATTGTTGGCAAAGAACTTACATTTGTCTCTATTTTTGTCTATTGCATTTTTGTCTTAGAATTTTTTTTATTATTACGACGAATATTGGAAATCAGACTTAATCAGAAACGTAAAATTCGTTCAAATAAATCTTATCTCCGACAGTGAGTGTCTTGCTTTGTAATATGTTTTCGATAGTATTATCATGCAAGATGCTCGCTGTAGGAGTTAAGAATGGACTTCAGTAAACAATATGAAGAATTTCGACAAAAGATTGACAGAGGGACGTATGACTTTATTAGAATAATGCGCACTGTTGAGCATTATTATATTTTAGATAATGTTCTCAGCGCTCACTATTCAAAATGAAGTAATTCCTACATAAATTTACATGTTTACTTATTGTTAATAAATAATTCAAAATAATAGCAATCACAAAATAAATCTTTTCTCCAGCAATGACCGCCCGATTCTGTAATATATATATATATATATATATATATATATATATATATATATATATATATATATATATATATATATATATATATATATATATATATATACAGGGTGATTCATCGGTCTGTCCTCTCTTTATAACTCTTTTATTTTAAGTCAGATAGAAAAACTCATCAAATATAATGTATGTGATATATTATTGTCTATCTAGGTACCATATGAATTTGTATACAGGGTGCTCCGTTTAAGCGCAACAATATGTAACTTTATATTTCTTAATGGAACACCCTATATTTATTTATTTATTTTGATAGTAAATTAGATTCCCTTTAAAAAAGTATTATGTAATAAGGGGTCTAAAATTATAAATTAAGAAGTTATTTACGTTCAAAACAATAGTAGTTCAGAGTGGAAAAAACCATAATATAATACAAAAATTTGATCCTATTTTAATAATACTTATTTTAAACGTTTCACTAATTCCAAAGAAGCTATTAAAATTTAGTGACAGACTAAATAATGCAAAATTATAATAAATGCTCGAAAACTTTTCCTTCAACTTCGATAGATTTTTCTATTATAAATATTATATTAACCATCTCATCTTTACTAAAATTTGTATTATTCATTTTCACATCAACATCAACAATGATAAGCTAAGAGTATTTGGACAACTTGTTTATTTAAATTCGAAACAATTGATCAAATTATCCATAGCTTACTTTGTTAATAATAACATGATAGAAACATATCATTCAACGACGAAAGATAAATAACTTCTTAATTTATAATTTTAGACCCCTCATTACTTAATGCTTTTTTAAAGGGAATCTAATTTACTATCAAAATAAATAAATAAATATAGGGTGTTCTATTAAAAAATATAAAGTTACATATTGTTGCGCTTAAATGGAGCACCCTGTATACAAATGGATATGGTACGTAGATAGATACTACTATATCATATAAATTATATTTGAAGAGTTTTTCTATCTGACTTAAAATAAAAGAGTTATAAAGAGAGGACAGACCGATGAATCACCCTGTATATATATATATATATATATATATATATATATATATTCGAAATTACAGAATTCGGGAGTCACTGTAGGAGTTAAGAATGAACTTCAGTGAACAATATGAAGAATTCTCGATAGAAGATTAACAAGGACAACAATGACTACCGAGCGTACAATATTCAAAATGAAATATGTTATATCCCACATAATTCTAAATTTATCATTCACGCAATAAATCTTTTCTACAGCAATGACTGCCTATTATGTAATTTGTATTGTTTACTACGAACCGCCACCACCCGGTATAAGGACAAAGAGCTATGGTAAAATGCATTGCTTCCAAAATTTTATTTCAATTGCATATTTTCTGAAATTGTTTCAGGAAACATTTCAAATAAAATTTGTTTTAATCCGGAAAATATTTTGTAAGCTAAAAATTTAAAAGGTACGCAAAGAACACTTTTTTTTTCTGTATTTTTTTTTTAATTTCACAGTGATGATGGCTAATTGATCAAATATCAAATGCTAACTGAGTGAAATTTTTTAACTTTTTAAATAAAGATTCAATACCACAATCATTGTTGTCAGCAAAAATGAGGGGCAACAGTCTAAAAAAAATGATTCCCCATGTTGATCTCCTATCCTGAGAGAATTTTTTAATGTCGCACGTTATTAGTTTTAATTGAGCTTAATTAACCACGTTGATACCATGATCTGTGAACTATATGCCAGGTTTCATTCATATTGGACGCGTAGTTTGTGTTTGACAGCTACATATTGACGAAGACTTTTGACATTCTGCGATTTTTTGAATTTAATTTTTTATGATTATTACAACGAATATTAGAAGACAATCAAAAACATAAAAAACATTCTTCAAATAAATCTTATCGCCGTCAGTGACTGTCTTGCTTTGAAATATGTATATTATTACAAAGCAAGATGTTGGTTGTATGAGTTAAGAATGACCTCAGTAAAAAATATGAAGAATTTTCGGCAGAAGATTAACAAGGAGAACTAGAACTTTATTAGAAAGGTAGACACTGTTGAGCATTATTATATTTTAGATAATGCTCTCAGCGTGCACCATTCGAAATGAAGTAATTGCCACATAAGTCTACATATTTATACATACATACATACATACATACATACATAGTCCAGTCCTCTTGTACCATATGGTGTTGAGGTTTGTTCACTTTCTATGCTATTTTATTTTGCACGCATTTATTTATTGTTAATTAAGTAATTAAAAACTTATACCATTCACGAAATAAATCTTTTCTCCATCAGTAACTGCCCGAATCTGTAATATGTATTCGATATTATAACAGAATTGGGGAGTCACTGTAGGAGTTAAGAATGAACAATATCAAGGATTTTCAACAGAAGATTAACAGAAAGAACAATGACTACTTTATTAGAATTTTTCACCTTGGGAATCATTTATTATATTTTAGATAATGTTCTCAGGGTGCATTATTCAAAATGAAGTATATCCTATATAATTCTACATTAATATCATTCTCGAAATAAATATTTTCTACGTCATTGACTGCCTATTTTGAAACTTGCATTTTTTACTACAATCGCCACCACCCGATATAGGGATAAATAGATATATGAAAATATATTGCTTCCAAAATATTATTTAAATTACATATTGTCCGAAATTATTTTAGGAAACAGATTTCAATATAAAAAATGTTTGGCCGCGGAATATATGTTGTAAGTAAAAAAATTAAAAGATATGCAAAGAACACTTTCATTAATTTTTTCTTTGTATTTTTTATTTAAAATTTCACTATGATGATGGCGAATTGATCACATATCAAATGCTAACTGAGTGAAATAATAATTTAATATTTAACTTTTTTCATAAAAGTTCAAAATTTTGCATAGTTTTTTTTATAATTAATTTTAAAGTTTACATAAGTAAATCATTGGCATTGGTTTTGAGAGCAGCTCTAGCGTTTCTAATAACCAGGATTCGGGAGTATTTGCAAATCGCAAGCAATCGGGAGTGCTCACAATATAAAAATAATGAATAATATAATTATATTATACCGTGAAACATAGAATTTTCAAATAGAAAATAGGCTGTTATTGTCAAGTGAATATTATCTGCCTATTAGGGTTGTTCTGTTACTTCTGAATTAAAAATAACGTATACTGTTCAGGAAAAAATGCAAATAATTCAATGATATAATGCAGATGTTAGCCCCAGACAGGTGATTTATTTTGTATGTCATTGATATCCAAAGAACACTTTCATTTACTTTTTCATTGTATTTTTTATTTATAATTTTACAATGATGATGACGAATTGATCACTTCAAATGCTAACTGAGTGTCATAATTAATAAGTTCTCTTTCAGGATTAGGTATATATTTCTCTCTTCAAAATGATACATCCTTAATTTTATACAGATTCTTTGGTTTGGCTCCTGTAACTGTATATAAAAAGTTACAGTTGTCAAGTCAAAATTTGTGTAAAATAAATACTTCTTTACACAGTGTTAATCAAATTCTCTCACGGCCGGCGCTAGGAGCGAAGCGGCGGAGGGGCGGTACTTTGAAAACGCATCGTTTATTTTCAATCTACGGCAAAAGATAAATTATTAATTTATTAATAAATACAGAGTAATCAAAAATAACTGATTCAGTTGGCAATACAAAAATTTACTTGAAATTGATAAAACTGATACATAAATGTATTTCCTGTTGTTGACACTGTTGACAGTGACATTTGAAAACTATAAATTTGACTACATATAATCAGCTGTCAGGTCCCTGCTCTGATATAACCTATTTGTTCTAAAAATTACATGTATTTTCGATTTTACCTGGTATTGTGTAAACTGTGGAATAAAAAAACCCCCAGAATCGTATTGCCAACTGAATCATTTATTTTTGATCACTCTGGACAAAGAATTGCTCTATACTTCAAATTATTAAAAATTACTTACGAACCTCGTTGCTTCAATAAAAGCTATCTGGATTAGCAATCGAGCACGAAATATTCATGTTACTAGATAAATACAAAAATTCAAATTTTGCTGATTATTTTTACATATAACTTTTAAATATGCAATATGTAATATGGAATTTTGGTTTGTACTCCCTTAAGACCCTTTTAATTTTCGTTCGAAGTTATTAGGTCAAAATTATGATTTTTTTACATCATTGATTTTTTTATCTTTCCAGCGATGTAAAACGTTTTGATATTCATTTGTTTCAAACAGCGAAAATACAACAATTATTAATTTTATACGGTAAAAGCAATGATTGTGGCAATGAAGCAAATGAAATAATTAAGTAGATAATGTCATCTGTTTTTCTTTGCATTTATCTAGTGATCTATGAATTTTTCGAGAAAAACAAATACATTTTTAAAATGGTTTAGTACTTTAATTTATTTCCATATGGGCCAATATGACCCGAGCAATACAAGTGTAGGTAAGAAATGAGCAGGACAGGAAGGTTAAGGAAAGTTTACTGACAAAGTTGGTATTTCATATGACTCATGCGAAAAGAATTGTTGACAAAGAACTTTTATTTGTCTCTATTTTTGTCTATTGCATTTTTGTTTTAGAATTTTTTTTATTACTACGACGAATATTGGAAATCATACTTAATCAGAAACTTAAAATTCGTTCAAATAAATCTTATCTCCGACAGTGAGTGTCTTGCTTTGTAATATGTTTTCGATAGTATTATCGAGCGAGATGTTCGCTGTAGGAGTTAAGAATGGACTTCAGTAAACAGTATGAACAATTTTCGACCAACGATTGACAGAGGGACGTATGACTTTATTAGAATAGTGCGCACTGTTGAGCATTTTTATATTTTAGATAATGTTCTCAGCGCTCAAAATGAAGTAATTCCTACATAAATTTATATGTTTATTTATTGTTAATAAGTAATTCAAAATAATATCATTCACGAAATAAATCTTTTCTCCAGCAATGACTGCCCGAATCTGTAATATGTATTCGATATTACAGATTTTGGTAGTCACTGTAGGAGTTGAGAATGAACTTCAGTGAACAATATGAACAATTTTCGATAGAAGATTAAAAGGGAGAACAATGACTACTGAGCGTACAATATTCAAAATGAAGTATGTTATCCCCCACATAATTCTAAATTAATATCATTCTCGACATAAATCTTTTATACGGCAATGACCACCTATTGTGTAATTTGTATTTTTTACCACTAACCGCCACCACCCGGTATAGGGACAAAGAGCTATGGGAAAATGCATTGTTTCCAAAATTTTATTTAAATTGCATATTTCCCGAAATTGTCTCAGGAAACATTTCAAATAAAAATTGTTTTTATCCGGAAAATATTTTGTAAGCTAAAAATTTAAAAGGTTCGTTAGTTTTTTCTGTATTTTTTTAAAATTTCACAGTGATGATGGCTAACTGATCAAATATCAAATGCTAACTGAGTGAAATTTTTAACTTTTTAAATGAAGATTCAATACCATAATCATTGTTGTTAGTCAATACGTGGGGCAACAGTCTAAAAAAAATGATTCCCCATGTTGATTTCCTATCTTGAGAGAATTTTTTAATGTCGCATGTTATTCGTTTTGATTGAGCTCAATTTACCACGTTGATACCATGGTCTGTGAAGTGTATGCCAGGTTTCATTCATAATGGTCGCGTAGTTTGTGTTTGACAGCTACATATTGACGAAGACTTTTGACATATTCTGCGATTTTTCAAATTTAATTTTTTATGATCATTACAACGTATATTGGAAGACTTAATCAAAAACATAAAAATCATTCTTTAAATAAATCTTATCGCCGTCAGTGACTGTCTTGCTTTGAAATATGTATTCGATATTATTACAAAGCAAGATGTTGGCTGTATGAGTTAAGAATGACTTCAGTAAAAAATATGAAGAATTTTCGGCAGAAGATTAACAGGGAGAACTAGAACTTTATTAGAAAGGTAGACACTGTTGAGCATTATTATATTTTAGATAATGCTCTCAGCGTGCACCATTCAAAATGAAGTAATTGCCACATAAGTCTACATATTTATACATACATACATACATACATACATACATACATACATACATACATACATACATACATACATACATACATACATACATACATAGTCCAGCCCTCTTGTACCATATGGTGTTGAGGTTTGTTCACTTTCTATGCTATTTTATTTTGCAGATATTTATTTATTGTTAATTAAGTAATTCAAAACTTTTATACCATCCGCGAAATAAATCTTTTCTCCATCAGTGACTGCCCGAATCTGTAATATGTATTCGATATTTATAACAGAATTGGGGAATCACTGTAGGAGGTAAGAATGAACAATATCAAGGATTTTCGACAGAAGATTAACAGAAAGAACAATGAATACTTTATTAGAATATTGCACCTTGGGAATCATTTATTATATTTTATTATTGAAGTATTGAAGTATATCCCACATAATTCTACATTAATATCATTCTCGAAATCAATATTTTCTACGTCATTGACTGCCTATTTTGAAACTTGCATTTTTTACTACAATCGCCACCACCCGATATAGGGATAAATAGGTATATGAAAATACATTGCTTCCAAAATATAATTTATTGTCCGAAATTATTTTAGGAAACAGATTCCAAAATAAAAAATGTTTGGCCCCGGAATATATGTTGTAAGTTAAAAAATTAAAAGATATGCAAAGAACACTTTCAATTATTTTTTCTTTGTATTTTTTATTTAAAATTTTACAATGATGATGGCGAAATAATCACATCAAATGCTAACTGAGTGTTATAATTAATAAGTTCTCTTTCAGGATTAGGTATATATTTATCTCTTCAAAATGAGACATCCTTAATTTTATACAGATTCTTTGGTTTGGCTCCTGTAACTTGTGTATATAAAAAGTTACAGTTGTCAAGTCAAAATTTGTGTAAAATAAATACTTCTTTACACAGTGTTAATCAAATTTTCCTCTCACGGCCGGCGCTAGGGGCGAAGCGGCGGAGGGGCGGTACTTTTAAAGCGTAGCGTTTATTTTCAATCTACGGCAAAAGATAAATTATTAATTTATTAATAAATACAGAGTAAAAAAATTAAAACAAAAAATGTGCACTTCCCTTCTTATTTGTATCCGATTTTTATTCATTTCGGTTAATGGTTAAAAAACTGGTGGTTTCTTGCTTTGTTTTGAATATTATCATTTTATAAGGTAATTCTCATTTACGGATAATTTTTGATTCTGCAGTTACTATTATATCTTCCAAGGTTCGCAGTTGTGATTTGAATATTTTACAGGTATCGGTAGACCTATTTTCTATTAGTTTCTCTACTAATCTATTTTTCTTTTATGCCGTAGGACAGAAAACGTTACTACAGGAAAAGAAACTACTACTCGGGTACAGGCTGAAGTCGAGAATCCGTGACACAGGCATTCAACATGGGATTTTCAAATATTATCTCCCTTGTTCACACTGTATAATTAAGAAGCAATAATACATCTGGTGAGTTGCAATATTTATTTTTCTATTTCGGTGTTCGTAAGAGTCGATAAAAGCACTCCAAATACGTCGATTAGAAGGTCTATAAGCGCACTGTTTGATATAATTTATTAATGTATACAATCACACAAAATTTACAATAATACACAAACTGTGACTGACAAAAAAAAAACACCAAGTCATATTTTTGACAAGTCGCATTAGTTACAAATCTCATTGTAAAATTACCTCAATAGAAAAAAAGATTTAAATTCTGCATCGAAATCGTTTGAAACTATTATTTTACCTGTTCATATAAACGTAAAAATTGATTATAAAATTATAGTTTTTATGAGCCATGGATTTATGACAAAAAATTAACAAATGTGTTTTGTAACTGTCAATTAGAAGTAAAACAATTTTTCTTTTTGTGTTTTGTATTCATTTAGTACTGTAATCTAAATTTAATTCCAATTGACGGTTAAAAATAACGCATTTGTCTGTGTAGACTAAAAAAGCTCATAAAAACTGCAATTTTATAATTAATTTTTACGTTTATATAAAGAGTTAAAAAAATCGTTTCACATAATTTGGACGCAGAATTTTAATCTCTATAACTTTTATTTGAAGTATTTTTGCGTAAAATAATTAGGCAAAGAAAAACTGATTTTCCATGTTAAACGCCTATGTTCCACTTTTCGATTTACACTATGTACATAGTAAGTAAATATACTGCAAAAAACTATAAATATTTCTTATTTCTTTTCTTCTGATTCAGATATATGAGTTAAATATGACATTAGTTAATATATTATTTATATTGAAGCATTACTGATGAATAGCTAGTAATTCTAAAATTCTAATCTATTTAACACTGTGCTAATTTCTATATTAATTAATATTTTAAACAATAGTAATAAATTAAATTAAAGAAACAAATTTAATATGAAATATATTTATAACAAAATACATTGTAATAAGATCAAATGAGCAAATAAAAAAAAATGGTTGCCAGTTAAAATAACCACTGGTCTCAAAAATTATTGTTTCGCTCATTAAAGTATACTTCTGCAGATAGCAATAGTGTACCACTTAAAATGAACAGCCTGTATACTATTTTTAATGAGGGTATACCAAGATTAATTCTCATTACTGCGTGATACCATGGATATGGGCCAGTATGACCCGAGCAATACAAGTGTAGGTAAGAAATGAGCAGGACATGAAGGTTAAGGAAAGTTTTACTGACAAAGTTGGTATTTCATATGACTCATGCGAAAAGAATTGTTGACAAAGAACTTTTATTTGTCTCTATTTTTGTCTATTGCATTTTTGTTTTAGAATTTTTTTTATTACTACGACGAATATTGGAAATCAGACTTAATCAGAAACTTAAAATTCGTTCAAATAAATCTTATCTCCGACAGTGAGTGTCTTGCTTTGTAATATGTTTTCGATAGTATTATCGAGCGAGATGTTCGCTGTAGGAGTTAAGAATGGACTTCAGTAAACAGTATGAACAATTTTCGACCAACGATTGACAGAGGGACGTATGACTTTATTAGAATAGTGCGCACTGTTGAGCATTTTTATATTTTAGATAATGTTCTCAGCGCTCAAAATGAAGTAATTCCTACATAAATTTACATGTTTATTTATTGTTAATAAGTAATTCAAAATAATATCATTCACGAAATAAATCTTTTCTCCAGCAATGACTGCCCGAATCTGAAATATGTATTCGATATTACAGATTTTGGTAGTCACTGTAGGAGTTGAGAATGAACTTCAGTGAACAATATGAACAATTTTCGATAGAAGATTAAAAGGGAGAACAATGACTACTGAGCGTACAATATTCAAAATGAAGTATGTTATCCCCCACATAATTCTAAATTAATATCATTCTCGACATAAATCTTTTATACGGCAATGACCACCTATTGTGTAATTTGTATTTTTTTACCACTAACCGCCCCCACCCGGTATAGGGACAAAGAGCTATGGGAAAATTTATTTAAATTGCATATTGCCCGAAATTGTCTCAGGAAACATTTCAAATAAAAATTGTTTTAATCCGGAAAATATTTTGTAAGCTAAAAATTTAAAAGGTTCGTTATTTTTTTTCTGTATTTATTTAAAATTTCACAGTGATGATGGCTAATTGATTATCAAATGCTAACTGAGTGAAATTTTTAACTTTTTAAATGAAGATTCAATACCATAATCATTGTTGTTAGTCAATACGTGGGGCAACAGTCTAAAAAAAATGATTCCCCATGTTGATTTCCTATCTTGAGAGAATTTTTTAATGTCGCATGTTATTCGTTTTGATTGAGCTCAATTTACCACGTTGATACCTGGTCTTTGAAGTGTATGCCAGGTTTCTTTCATAATGGACGCGTAGTTTGTGTTTGACAGCTACATATTGACGAAGACTTTTGACATATTCTGCGATTTTTCAAATTTAATTTTTTATGATCATTACAACGTATATTGGAAGACTTAATCAAAAACATAAAAATCATTCTTTAAATAAATCTTATCGCCGTCAGTGACTGTCTTGCTTTGAAATATGTATTCGATATTGAGCATTATTATATTTTAGATAATGCTCTCAGCGTGCACCATTCGAAATGAAGTAATTGCCACATAAGTCTACATATTTATACATACATACATACATACATAGTCCAGTCCTCTTGTACCATATGGTGTTGAGGTTTGTTCACTTTCTATGCTATTTTATTTTGCAGATATTTATTTATTGTTAATTAAGTAATTCAAAACTTTTATACCATCTGCGAAATAAATCTTTTCTCCATCAGTGACTGCCCGAATCTGTAATATGTATTCGATATTTATAACAATATCAAGGATTTTCGACAGAAGATTAACAGAAAGAACAATGAATACTTTATTAGAATATTGCACCTTGGGAATCATATATTATATTTTATTATTGAAGTATTGAAGTATATCCCACATAATTCTACATTAATATAATTCTCGAAATCAATATTTTCTACGTCATTGACGGCCTATTTTGAAACTTGCATTTTTTACTACAATCGCCACCACCCGATATAGGGATAAATAGGTATATGAAAATACATTGCTTCCAAAATTTTATTTATTGTCCGAAATTATTTTAGGAAACAGATTCCAAAATAAAAAATGTTTGGCCCCAGAATATTGTTGTAAGTCAAAAAATTAAAAGATATGCAAAGAACACTTTCATATATTTTTTCTTTTCTTTTTTTATTAAAAATTTCACTATGATGATGGCGAATTGATCACATATCGAATGCTAACTGAGTGAAATAATAATTTAAAAATTAACTTTTTTCATAAAAGTTCAAAATTTTGCATAGTTTTTTTTTTATAATTAATTTTAAAGTTTACCTAAGTAAATCATTGGCATTGGTTTTGAGAGCAGCTCTAGCGTTTCTAATAACCAGGATTCGGGACTATTTGCAAATCGCAAGCACTCGGCAGTGCTCATAAAATTAAAATAATGAATAATATAATTATATTATACCGTGAAACATAAAATTTGCAAATAGAAAATAGACTGTTATTGTCAAGTGAATATTATCTGTCAATTAGGGTTGTTATGTTACTTCTGAATTAAAAATAACGTATACTGTTGAGGAAAAAATGCAAATAATTCAATGATATAATGCAGATGTTAGCCTCAGACAGGTGGTTTATTTTGTATGTCATTGATATGCAAAGAACACTTTCATTTACTTTTTCATTGCATTTTTTATTTAAAATTTCACAATGATGATGGCGAATTGATCACATCAAATGCTAACTGAGTGACATAATGAATAAGTTCTCTTTCAGGATTAGGTATATATTTATCTCTTCAAAATGAGACATCCTTAATTTTATACAGATTCTTTGGTTTGGCTCCTATAACTTGTGTATATAAAAAGTTACAGTCGTCAAGTCAAAATTTGTGTAAAATAAATACTTCTTTACACAGTGTTAATCAAATTTTCCTCTCACGGCCCGCGCTAGGGGTGAAGCGGCGGAGGGGCGGTATTTTGAAAGCGCAGCGTTTATTTTCAATCTACGGCAAAAGATAAAATATTAATTTATTAATAAATATAGAGTAAAAAAATTAAAACAAAAAATGTGCACTTCCCTTCTTATTTGTATCCGGTTTTTATTCATTTCGGTTAATGGTTAAAAAACTGGTGGTTTCTTGCTTTGGTTTGAATATTATCATTTTATAAGGTAATTCTCATTTACAGATAATTTTTGATTCTGCAGTTACTATTATATCTTCCAAGGTTCGCAGTGGTGATTTGAATATTTTACAGGTATCAGTAGACCTATTTTCTATTAGTTTCTCTACTAATCTATTTTTCTTTTATGCCGTAGGACAGAAAACGTTACTACAGGAAAAGAAACTACTACTCGTGTACAGGCTGAAGTCGAGTATCCGTGACACAGGCATTCAACATGGGATTTTCAAATATTATCTCCCTTGTTCACACCGTATAATTAAGAAGCAATAATACATCTGGTGAGTCGCAATATTTATTTTTCTATTTCGGTGTTCGTAAGAGTCGATAAAAGCACTGCAAATACGTCGATTAGAAGATCTATAAGCGCACTGTTTGATATAATGTATTAATGTATACAATCACTCAAAATTTACAATAATACACAAACTGTGACTGACAAAAAAAAACACCAAGTCATATTTTTGACAAGTCGCATTAGTTACAAATCTCATTGTAAAATTACCTCAATAGAAAAAAAGATTTAAATTCTGCATCGAAATCGTTTGAAACTATTATTTTACCTGTTCATATAAACGTAAAAATTGATTATAAAATTACAGTTTTTATGAGCCATGGATTTATGACAAAAAATTAACAAATATGTTTTGTAACTGTCAATTAGAAGTAAAACAATTTCCCTTTTTGTGTTTTGTATTCATTTAGTACTGTAATCTAAATTTAATTCCAATTGACGGTTAAAAATATCGAATTTGTCTGTGTAGACTAAAAAAGCTCATAAAAACTGCAATTTTATAATTAATTTTTACGTTTATATGAAGAGTTCAAAAAATCGTTTCACATAATTTGGACGCAGAATTTTAATCTCTATAACTTTTATTTGAAGTATTTTTGCGTAAAATAATTAGGCAAAGAAAAACTGATTTTCCATGTTAAACGCCTATGTTCCACTTTTCGATTTACACTATGTACATAGTAAGTAAATATACTGCAAAAAACTATAAATATTTCTTATTTATTTTCTTCTGATTAAGATATATGAGATAAATATGACATTAGTTGATATATTATTTATATTGAAGCATTACTGATGAATAGCTAGTAATTCTAAAATTCTAATCTATTTAACACTGTGCTAATTTCTATATTAATTAATATTTTAAACAATAGTAATAAATTAAATTAAAGAAACAAATTTAATATGAAATATATTTATAACAAAATACATTGTAATAAGATCAAATGAGCAAATAAAAAAAATTGGTTGCCAGTTAAAATAACCACTGGTCTCAAAAATTATTGTTTCGCTCATTAAAGTATACTTCTGCAGATAGCAATAGTGTACCACTTAAAATGAACAGTCTGTATATTATTTTTAATGAGAGTATACCAAGATTAATTCTCATTACTGCGTGATACCATGGATTTGTTAGCTCTTTAACGTTTACTTCTTCCATTTTCAAGTATTTCCATATGGGCCAGTATGACCCGAGCAATACAAGTGTAGGTAAGAAATGAGCAGGACATGAAGGTTAAGGAAAGTTTACTGACAAAGTTGGTATTTCATATGACTCATGCGAAAAGAATTGTTGACAAAGAACTTTTATTTGTCTCTATTTTTGTCTATTGCATTTTTGTTTTAGAATTTTTTTTATTACTACGACGAATATTGGAAATCAGACTTAATCAGAAACGGAAAATTCGTTCAAATAAATCTTATCTCCGACAGTGAGTGTCTTGCTTTGTAATATGTTTTCGATATTATTATCGAGCGAGATATTCGCTGTAGGAGTTAAGAATGGACTTCAGTAAACAATATGAACAATTTTCGACAAACGATTGACAGAGGGACGTATGACTTTATTAGAATAGTGCGCACTGTTGAGCATTTTTATATTTTAGATAATGTTCTCAGCGCTCAAAATGAAGTAATTCCTACATAAATTTATATGTTTATTTATTGTTAATAAGTAATTCAATATAATATCATTCACGAAAAAAATCTTTTCTCCAGCAATGACTGCCCGAATCTGTAATATGTATTCGATATTACAGATTTTGGTAGTCACTGTAGGAGTTGAGAATGAACTTCAGTGAATAATATGAAGAATTTTCGATTGAAGATTAAAAAGGAGAACAATGACTACTAAGCGTACAATATTCAAAATGAAGTATGTTATCCCCCACATAATTCTAAATTAATATCATTCTCGACATAAATCTTTTATACGGCAATGACCACCTATTGTGTAATTTGTATTTTTTACCACTAATCGCCACCACCCGGTATAGGGACAAAGAGCTATAATACTTTCTTCGTTATTTTTTTCTGAATTTTTTTAAAATTTCACAGTGATGATGGCTAATTGATCAAATATCAAATGCTAACTGAGTGAAATTTTTAACTTTTTAAATGAAGATTCAATACCATAATCATTGTTGTTAGTCAATACGTGGGGCAACAGTCTAAAAAAAAATATTCCCCATGTTGATTTCCTCTCTTGAGAGAATTTTTTAATGTCGCACGTTATTCGTTTTGATTGAGCTCAATTTACCACGTTGATACCATGGTCTGTGAAGTGTATGCCAGGTTTCATTCATAATGGACGCGTAGTTTGTGTTTGACAGCTACATATTAACGAAGACTTTTGACATATTCTGCGATTTTTCAAATTTAATTTTTTATGATCATTAAACGTATATTGGAAGACTTAATTAAAAACATAAAATCATTCTTTAAATAAATCTTATCGCCGTCAGTGACTGTCTTGCTTTGAAATATGTATTCGATATTATTAGAAAGCAAGATGTTGGTGGTATGAGTTAAGAATGACAACAGTAAAAAATATGAAGAATTTTCGGCAGAAGATTAACAGGGAGAACTAGAACTTTATTAGAAAGGTAGACACTGTTGAGCATTATTATATTTTAGATAATGCTCTCAGCGTGCACCATTCGAAATGAAGTAATTGCCACATAAGTCTACATATTTATACATACATACATACATAGTCCAGTCCTCTTGTACCATATGGTGTTGAGGTTTGTTCACTTTCTATGCTATTGTATTTTGCAGATATTTATTTATTGTTAATTAAGTAATTCAAAACTTTTGTACCATCCGCGAAATAAATCTTTTCTCCGTCAGTGACTGCCCGAATCTGTAATATGTATTCGATATTTATAACAGAATTGGGGAATCACTGTAGGTGTTAAGAATGAACAATATCAAGGATTTTCGACAGAAGATTAACAGGAAGAACAATGACTACTTTATTAGAATATTGCTCCTTGGGAATCATTTATTATATTTTAGGTAATGTTCTCAGGGTGCATTATTCAAAATGAAGTATATCCTATATAATTCTACATGTTTATTTATTTTCTAGTCATTGACTGCCTATTTTGAAATTTGCATTTTTTACTCCAATCGCCACCACCCGGTATAGGGATAAATAGATATATGCAAATACATTGCTTCCAAAATATTATTTAAATTACGTATTGCCCGAAGTTATTTTAGAAAACAGATTTCAAAATAAAAAATGTTTGGCCCCGGAATATATGTTGTAAGTTAAAAAATTAAAAGATATGTAAAGAACACTTTCATTTACTTTTTCTTTGTATTATTTAAAATTTCACTATGATGATGGCGAATTGATCACATATCAAATGCTAACTGAGTGAAATAATAATTTAATATTTAACTTTTTTCATAAAAGTTCAAAATTTTGCATAGTTTTTTTTATAATTAATTTTCAAGGTTAACATAAGTAAATCATTGGCATTGATTTCGAGAGCAGCTCTAGCGTTTCTAATAACTAGAATTCGGGAGTATTTGCAAATGGCAAGCACTTGGGAGTGCCCATAAAATAAAAATAATGAATACTATAGTTATATTATACCGTGAAACATAGAATTTGCAAATAGAAAATAGGCTGTTATTGTCAAGTAAATATTATATGTTAATTAGAGTTGTTTTGTTACTTCTAAATTAAAAATAATGTATATAGTACATGAAAAACTGCAAATAATTCAACGGTATAATGCAGATGTTAACCTCAGACAGGTATCTGATTTATTTCGTATATCATTTTCTGATCGCCCAACACCAAGTGCTTCAACGATAGGGCAAGCTGCGGGTGTAAGCAAAACCAGTGTATATCGTTTACTAAGGAAAGAACATTTTAAATTGTACCACTTTCAAAACCATCGAGAATTGCTTGTGGGTGAAAGTGAACATAGAATCTCATTTTGTGAAATTATGTTTGAAAAAATAAATAACAATGGAAACTTACTCCAAAAGATACTTTTTACTGAAGCAACATTTTACTTACACGGTGAAATGAATTCGCAAAACTGTAGATACTGGAGTAGGAAAAATTTGTATTTATTTAATAGTACCAAAACACAGGTACCACAGAAGGTTAAGGGGGGATTTTTGAAAATTTATTATAAATTGTATTGTGTATCATCTATTAAATATTTATATTTCTGAAATGATTAAATCAAAAAACATTTTATTGCTATGTTCTTAAATGGAACGTTCTTATACATTGCTGTCATTCGGTTACTATGGATATGTGAAATCCCATGTTTCACGTTAAATAAAACGCACGGTATACAGGCTGTTATGTACGTAATGTGCCATAGTTGATAGTATGATAAAGAAAATTATTATTATAATATGGAGAATGGTTTATGAATATGTTTCAAGAAGACCGTGAAGACGTATAAGATGACAAAAAAGCTAAGTGTCTTTATTCATCAATTACTGATAAAAACGTGGAAAAATTAAATATATTGTGTTTAGTAATCGCCGAGACATTTTAAGGGAGGTTACTGAAGAAGTTGGTATTTTATATGACTCAAGGTAAAGGAATTGTTGACAAACAATTTATATATATATATATATATATATATATATATATATATATATATATATATATATATATATATATATATATATATATATGTCTATATTTTGTCTACTGCATTGTTTTAGAATTTTTTTATTATTATTACGACGAATATTGGAAGACTTAATCAAAAACGTAAAAATTATTCTTTAAATAAATCTTGCCTCCGACATTGATTGTCTTGCTTTGAAATATGTATTTAATATTATTACAAAGCGAGATGTTCACTGTAGGAGGTAAGAATGGGCTTCAGTAAACATTATGAAGTTTCTACAGAAGATTGACAGAGAGATTTATGACTTTATTAGAATAGAACGCGCTGTGGAGTATTATTATATTTTAGATAATATTCTCAGGGCGTACTATTCAAAATGAAGTAATTCCTACATAAATTTGCATGTTTATTTATTGTTAATAAATAATTCAAAACGTTAATATTATTCCCATTAGTGACTGCCCGACTTTGTAATATGTATTCGATATTATTACAGAATTGGGGAGTCACTGTAAGAGTAGAGAACAATGACTATTAAAAGATTGGACGTTGTTGAGCATTTATTATATCTTAGATAATGTTCTCAGCGTGCAATATTCAAAATGTAGTATGTGCTACCTAATTGTGTATGTTTATATTTGTTAATAATTTTAAAAAAAATATCATTCTCGTAGTGACTGCCTATTGTGTAATTTGTGTTGTTTACCACTAACTGCCACCACAAAGACAAAGAGCTATGGGAAAATATATTACTTCCAAAATTTTATTTAAATTGCATATTTACGGAAATTGTTTCAGGAGATATTTCAAAATAAAAAATGTTTGGACCCGAAATATATTTTGTAAGCTAAAAAATTAAAAGGTACACAAAGAACACTTTCTTAATTTTTTTCTTTATCTTTTTTATTTCAAATTTCACAATGATGATGGCTAATTGATTTCATATCAAATGCTAGCTGAGTGAAAAAATAAATTTAATTTTTAACTTTTTAAAAAAATATTCAATACCACAATCATTGTTGTCAGTCAAAACGAGGAGCAACAGCCTAAATTTCCCATGTTAATCTCCTATGTATATATTAATATTATTACAAAGCGAGATGTTCAGTGTAAGAGGTAAGAATGGGCTTCAGTAAACAATATGAAGTTTCTACAGAAGATTGACGGAGAGATCTATGACTTTATTAGGATAGAACGCGCTGTGGAGTATTGTTATATTTTAGATAATATTCTCAGGGCGTACTATCCAAAATGAAGTAATTCCTACATAAATTTGCATGTTTATTTATTGTTAATAAATAACTCAAAACGTTAATATTATTCCCATCAGTGACTGCCCGACTCTGTAGTATGCATTCGATATTATTGCAGAATTGGGGAGTCACTGTAAGAATAGAGAACAATGATTAGAAGATTGGACGTTGTTGAGCATTTATTATATTTTAGATAATGTTCTCAGCGTACAATATTCAAAATGAAGTATGTCGTACATAATTTTATATGTTTATATTTGTTAATAATTTAAAAAATTAATATCATTCTCGCAGTGACTGCCTATTGTGTAACTTATGTTGTTTACCACTAACTGCCACCACAAAGAAAAAGATCTATGGGAAAATATATTACTTCCAAAAATTTATTTAAATTGCATATTTCCCGAAATTGTTTAAGGAGACATTTCAAAGTAAAAAAAATTGGATCCGAAATATACTTTGTAAGCTAAAAAATTAAAAGGTACACAAAGAACACTTTCTTAATTTTTTTCTTTATCTTTTTTATTTCAAATTTCACAATGATGATGGCTAATTGATTTCATATCAAATGCTAGCTGAGTGAAATAATGAATTACTTTTTAACTTTTTAAAAAAAATATTCAATACCACAATCATTGTCAGTCAAAACGAGAAGCAACAGCCTAAATTTCCCATGTTAATCTCCTATGTATATATTAATATTATTACAAAGCGAGATGTTCAGTGTAAGAGGTAAGAATGGGCTTCAGTAAACAATATGAAGTTTCTACAGAAGATTGACGGAGAGATCTATGACTTTATTAGGATAGAACGCGCTGTGGAGTATTGTTATATTTTAGATAATATTCTCAGGGCGTACTATCCAAAATGAAGTAATTCCTACATAAATTTGCATGTTTATTTATTGTTAATAAATAACTCAAAACGTTAATATTATTCCCATCAGTGACTGCCCGACTCTGTAGTATGCATTCGATATTATTGCAGAATTGGGGAGTCACTGTAAGAATAGAGAACAATGATTAGAAGATTGGACGTTGTTGAGCATTTATTATATTTTAGATAATGTTCTCAGCGTACAATATTCAAAATGAAGTATGTCGTACATAATTTTATATGTTTATATTTGTTAATAATTTAAAAAATTAATATCATTCTCGCAGTGACTGCCTATTGTGTAACTTATGTTGTTTACCACTAACTGCCACCACAAAGAAAAAGATCTATGGGAAAATATATTACTTCCAAAAATTTATTTAAATTGCATATTTCCCGAAATTGTTTAAGGAGACATTTCAAAGTAAAAAAAATTGGATCCGAAATATACTTTGTAAGCTAAAAAATTAAAAGGTACACAAAGAACACTTTCTTAATTTTTTTCTTTATCTTTTTTATTTCAAATTTCACAATGATGATGGCTAATTGATTTCATATCAAATGCTAGCTGAGTGAAATAATGAATTACTTTTTAACTTTTTAAAAAAAATATTCAATACCACAATCATTGTCAGTCAAAACGAGAAGCAACAGCCTAAATTTCCCATGTTAATCTCCTATGTATATATTAATATTATTACAAAGCGAGATGTTCAGTGTAAGAGGTAAGAATGGGCTTCAGTAAACAATATGAAGTTTCTACAGAAGATTGACGGAGAGATCTATGACTTTATTAGGATAGAACGCGCTGTGGAGTATTGTTATATTTTAGATAATATTCTCAGGGCGTACTATCCAAAATGAAGTAATTCCTACATAAATTTGCATGTTTATTTATTGTTAATAAATAACTCAAAACGTTAATATTATTCCCATCAGTGACTGCCCGACTCTGTAGTATGCATTCGATATTATTGCAGAATTGGGGAGTCACTGTAAGAATAGAGAACAATGATTAGAAGATTGGACGTTGTTGAGCATTTATTATATTTTAGATAATGTTCTCAGCGTACAATATTCAAAATGAAGTATGTCGTACATAATTTTATATGTTTATATTTGTTAATAATTTAAAAAATTAATATCATTCTCGCAGTGACTGCCTATTGTGTAACTTATGTTGTTTACCACTAACTGCCACCACAAAGAAAAAGATCTATGGGAAAATATATTACTTCCAAAAATTTATTTAAATTGCATATTTCCCGAAATTGTTTAAGGAGACATTTCAAAGTAAAAAAAATTGGATCCGAAATATACTTTGTAAGCTAAAAAATTAAAAGGTACACAAAGAACACTTTCTTAATTTTTTTCTTTATCTTTTTTATTTCAAATTTCACAATGATGATGGCTAATTGATTTCATATCAAATGCTAGCTGAGTGAAATAATGAATTACTTTTTAACTTTTTAAAAAAAATATTCAATACCACAATCATTGTCAGTCAAAACGAGAAGCAACAGCCTAAATTTCCCATGTTAATCTCCTATGTATATATTAATATTATTACAAAGCGAGATGTTCAGTGTAAGAGGTAAGAATGGGCTTCAGTAAACAATATGAAGTTTCTACAGAAGATTGACGGAGAGATCTATGACTTTATTAGGATAGAACGCGCTGTGGAGTATTGTTATATTTTAGATAATATTCTCAGGGCGTACTATCCAAAATGAAGTAATTCCTACATAAATTTGCATGTTTATTTATTGTTAATAAATAACTCAAAACGTTAATATTATTCCCATCAGTGACTGCCCGACTCTGTAGTATGCATTCGATATTATTGCAGAATTGGGGAGTCACTGTAAGAATAGAGAACAATGATTAGAAGATTGGACGTTGTTGAGCATTTATTATATTTTAGATAATGTTCTCAGCGTACAATATTCAAAATGAAGTATGTCGTACATAATTTTATGTTTATATTTGTTAATAATTTAAAAAATTAATATCATTCTCGCACTGACTGCCTATTGTGTAACTTATGTTGTTTACCACTAACTGCCACCACAAAGAAAAAGATCTATGGGAAAATATATTACTTCCAAAATTTTATTTAAATTGCATATTTACGGAAATTGTTTCAGGAGACATTTCAAAATAAAAAATGTTTGGACCCGAAATATATTTTGTAAGGTAAAAAATTAAAAGGTACACAAAGAACACTTTCTTAATTTTTTCTTTATCTTTTTATTTAAAATTTCACAATGATGATGGCTAATTGGTTTCATATCAAATGCTAGCTGAGTGAAAAAATAAATTTAATTTTTAAATAAATATTCAATACCACAATCATTGATGTCAGTCAAAACGAGGAGCAACAGTCTAAACTTCCCATGATAATCTCCTATGTATATATGTAAAAAAAAAACACCCGGTATATAAAAAGGTACATTTGCCAAGTCAATTTGCTCTGCAGGTACTGGATGATTTACTGTATGACATCTAATAATTAACATTTTTTATAATAATATTTCCGTTTCAGGTATATAATGAATAAGGACGTTTAATCGAATTTTGCTCTGCAAGTACTGTATGAGGAGGTGTGTGGCGTGTTAAATTTAATAAGTACTAGCATTATTTCATCCAGTACTAGTTTATCCAGGTAACGAAACATCGAATATTCAACTTTTTTTTGATAGTTTTTCAGATCAACACCTTTATAGCGAAACCTTGTATAATTATATTTATCTCCTCAGAATAAAGGAAAACTAAATTTTATACAGATTGTTCGACTTGACACCTGTAGCTTTTATATATAAAAAGTACAGTTGCCAAGTCGGAATTTGTGTAAAATAAACACTTCTTTACTACATACTTCAAATTTGGCTCTATAGGTACTGTCTGATGTAGTACATGACACTTTAAATTTAATTCAGCATTATATTAGTCGGTACTTGTAAAGCACACTCACCGAAACATCAAATATTCTACGTTTAAAATATAGTTTATGATAACATATTTCTTGGCTGTGTAGTTGTAATAATTAATAGTATAGTATAGTAAAATTCAAAGTAAGCCTTCAAAATTTTGCATGGCATTGGTTTTGGGATTCGAGAGCGACTCTAACGTTACTAATGACCGGGATTCGGGAGTATCTGCAAGCAATCAAGAGTGCGCTCATCAAATTAAAATAATGAATAAAATAACTAAACTTGAAAACACAAATGGAACATATTGATTACAACTATAATAAAATTTGTTACAAAACAGCAATGGGATAGTTTTAAAAAACCAGTGTAGAAGAGTACCATATATTTAATATACAGAAAATTTATAATTTAATACCATTACCCCATAATACTGTTTGTTGCAAATATTTGCAACGGGCACAGCTAGTAATTAATAAATAGAATAAAATATTTTTTTTTACTTTCAGCTCTAGGCATGTGAGATAAAGAAGATTAATGGTTTCCGTTAAAATTGCATATATTCATTTCATCTAATTGAGAAGAACTGAATGTTATCCAGATATTTGGTATTGATGACTGTAACAAGATAAGACCTATTTTTCTTCTAATATATTTTTTTTTTTCAGGCCACTAAACCGTTGCTACAGGACTAGAAAATTTGCTACTTCGGAACTTGGTTGATCCTTTCTTATCGGAATTCTTGAAGTGTAACTTTTGTATGCAGTTAAGAAGTTATAGTTGGTGAGTTATTTTACACGTAATTGTTTCATTTTTTGTAATTTAAGATGTGACGTTAACAACCAGGCAGCTCCACTTTTTAGCGAAATTGAGTTTCTTGTATAAATATGTTTCTAATACCATGCTTCATCGTTTCGTGGAAGAATCAGGTCTCTGTTATGAATCCTCAGAGTTATAACAAAAATGCCTGGTTTTTACCGTTATTTTAATTTATGTTCCAAATATTTATCGAAATATTTTGAGTTTTTTTTTTATCTCTTTCATCGGTGTTTAATTTTTTTTCAAATTGAATCTATTTATATGTCTACAGAGTGTAACACGAAAACCGGGCCATAGGCACATGGGAAAACAGTATTTCGTTGCCTAGAAGTGGTCAATTAATTTTAGATAATAATGCTTCAAATAAATATTTTAGAGAATTAAATACTGCATCTAATTCATGAATCATATTTTATTTGGAAAGTCATATGCATGCTTGCACCTAGAAAAAAAAAACACCCGGTATATACGTCTGAACAATAATTATTATTTAATATTTAATTATATTTTATTGTAATAATAATAATAAAGTTGTTAATAATTAGTTCATAATAGTTTTTTTTTATATATGTAAAAATATCTGAAACTAAATTTCATATTCAGAAATAAATTTATTTTTCCGAAAGGAAATATTTTGATGCAGGAACGATATTAACCAAAACTAAATTATTTTAATCAGACCTGAATCAAAACGAAACATCTTTTCGTTCCGTATCCTGGTGCTCAATAATCGCCGAATCACTTTAAGGGAGGATGCCGACAACGTTCGTATTCCTCACAAATATCTTATATTTGTTTCTATATTTGTTTATTACATTTTGGTATGATTATTACCAAGAATATTGGAAAACAGACTTAATCAAAAACGTATAAATCATTCTTCAAATAAGTAAATATTTTCTCCATCAGTAACTGCCGTATTTTGTAACATGTTATTATGAAGTAAAGAGTTCGCTATTAATATAATTTTCGAGACAAATCTTTTCACCTGCAGTGGCTGCCTGATATTGTAATATGTATTCGATATTATTACAGTATTCGGGAACCACTGTAGGAGTTAAGAATGTAATTTAGTGAACAATATGAAGAATTTTCGACAAAAAATTAACAGGGAGAATGATGACTACTTTATTAGAATATGGGACGTTGTTGAGCATTTGTTATATTTTAGATAATGCGCTCAGAGAGCAATATTCAAAGTGAAGTATATCCTACATAATTCTACATGTTTATTTATTGTTAATAATTCATCCCCGAAATTAATCTTTTCTAGGTTAGTAACTGCCCTATTCTGTAATATGTATTGTTTTACCCCTAATTGCCACTACCCGGTATAGAGACAAAGAGGTATGGGAAAATGCATTGCTTCAATTTTTTAATTTAAATTGCATATTGCCCAATATTGTTTAAGGAAATAGATTTCAAAATAAATAATGTATAGACCTGGAATAGTTGAAAAAAGAAACGCTAAGAACACTTTCTTCATTATTTATTCTTTTTTATCTAAAATTTCACAGTGATGATGGCTAATTGATCACATATCAAATGCTAACTGAGTGAAACAATAAATTTAATTTTTAACTGTTTAAACAGATTCAATTTTATTCGTATATTTACATACTCGACGACTCTTTAAATTTAAATATGACGGAACATAGAACCTGATATGAAATGGTCAAATTTTAAAGAGAACTTTTGGCGAGGAAGACTCTATGAATGGTACAATAGATTTCAAGCAGGCCTTGAAGATGTGGAAGATGAAAAGATAATTGGGCATCCTAGCACATCAAGTACCGATGAAAATGTGACAGAAATTAAAGATATTGTGCTTAATAATATCGGAATCAATTTAAAGAAGGTTGCAGACGAAGTATTTCATATTGCTCATGCAAATTGAATTGTAGACAAACACCTTATATTATATCTTACGTAAAAATCATTATTCAAATAAATCTTTTCTTCGGCCGTGATGATCATGGGTCGTAATATGTATTCGATATTATTATAACCCACGATCATCGCGGTAGAAGTTAAGAATGAACTTCAGAAAACAATAAGATAACTTTTAAAACGAAGATTAACAGAGAGGTTAGTATTTCATATGGCTCATGCAAATTGGGGGAATACCTTACTTCCAAAATATTATTTAAATTACATATTTCCCGAAGTTATTTTAGGGAACAGATTTCAAAATAAAAAATGTTTGGCCCCGTAATATATGTTTTAAGTTAAAATTAAAAGATATGCAAAGAACATTTTCATTTATTTTTTCATGGTTTTTTTTTTATTTAAAATTTCACAATGATGATGGCTAATTGATAACATATCATATGCTAACTGAGTGAAAAAATAAATTTAATTTTTTACTTTTTTAATAAGTTCATAATTTATTAATATAATTTTCGAGATAAATCTTTTCACCTTCAGTGGCTGCCTGATATTGTAATATGTATTCGATATTATTACAGTATTCGGGAACCACTGTAGGAGTTAAGAATGTAATTTAGTGAACAAAATGAAGAATTTTCGACAGAAAATTAACAGGGATTCTCCCTGTTAATGACTACTTTATTAGAATATGGGACGTTGTTGAGCATTTGTTATATTTTAGATAATGCGCTCAGAAAGCAATATTCAAGGTGAAGTATATCCTACATAATTCTACATGTTTATTTATTGTTAATAATTCAAAAAATTAGTATCATCCCCGAAATTAATCTTTTCTAGGTTAGTAACTGCCCTATTCTGTAATATGTATTGTTTACCCCTAATCGCCACTACCCGGTATAGAGACAAAGAGGTATAGGAAAATGCATTGCTTCAAATTTTTATTTATATTGCATATTGCCCAATATTGTTTAAGGAAATAGATTTGAAAATAAATAAATGTGTAGACCTGGAATAGTTGAAAAAAGAAACGCTAAGACCATTTTCTTCATTATTTATTCTTTTTTATCTAAAATTTCACAGTGATGATGGCTAATCGATCACATATCAAATGCTAACTGAGTGAAACAATAAATTTAATTTTTAACTGTTTAAACAGATTCAATTTTATTCGTATATTTACATACTCGACGCTTCTTTAAATTTAAATATGACGGAACATAGAACCTGATATGAAATGGTGCAACTTTTAAAGAAGGCTTTTGGCGAGGAAGACTCTAGGAATGGTACAATAGATTTCAAGCAGGCCTTGAAGATGTGGAAGATGAAAAGATAATTGGGCGTCCTAGGATATCAAGTACCGATGAAAATGTGACAGAAATTAAAGATATTGTGCTTAGTAATATCGGAATCAATTTAAAGAAGGTTGCAGACGAAGTATTTCATATTGCTCATGCAAATTGAATTGTAGACAAACACCTTATATTATATCTTACGTAAAAATCATTATTCAAATAAATCTTTTCTTCGGCCGTGATGATCATGGGTCGTAATATGTATTCGATATTATTATAACCCACGATCATCGCGGTAGAAGTTAAGAATGAACTTCAGAAAACAATAAGATAACTTTTAAAACGAAGATTAACAGAGAGGTTAGTATTTCATATGGCTCATGCAAATTGGGGGAATACATTACTTCCAAAATATTATTTAAATAACATATTTCCCGAAATTATTTTAGGGAACAGATTTAAAAAAAAAATGTTTGGCCCCGGAATATATGTTTTAAGTTAAAATTAAATGATATGCAAAGAACACTTTCATTTATTTTTTCTTTGTTTTTTTTTTCAATAAAAATTTCACAATGATGATGGCTAATTGATAACATATCAGATGCTAACTGAGTGAAAAAATAAATTTAATTTTTAACTTTTTTAATAAGTTCATAATTTATTAATATAATTTTCGAGATAAACCTTTTCACCTTCAGTGGCTGCCTGATATTGTAATATGTATTCGATATTATTACGGTATTCGGGAGCCACTGTAGGAGCTAAGAATGTAATTTAGTGAACAATATGAAGAATTTTCGACAGAAAATTAACAGGGAGAATAATGACTACTTTATTAGAATATGAGACGTTGTTGAGCATTTGTTATATTTTAGATAATGCGCTCAGAGAGCAATATTCAAAGTGAAGTATATCCTACATAATTCTACATGTTTATTTATTGTTAATAATTCAAAAAATTAATATCATTCCCGAAATAAATCTTTTATAGATTAGTAACTGCTCTATTCTGTAATATGTATTGTTTACCCCTAATCGCCACCACCCGGCATAGAGACAAAGAGGTATGGGAAAATGCATTGCTTCAAATTTTTATTTAAATTGCATATTGCCCAATATTGTTTAAGGAAATAGATTTCAAAATAAATAATGTATAGACCTGGAATAGTTAAAAAAGAAACGCTAACAACACTTTCTTCATTATTTATTCATTTTTATCTAAAATTTCACAGTGATGATGGCTAATTGATCACATATCAAATGCTAACTGAGTGAAATAATAAATTTAATTTTTAACTGTTCAAACAGATTCAATTTTATTCGTATATTTACATACTCGACGATTCTTTAAATTTAAATATGACGGAACATAGAACCTGATATGAAATGGTGCAAATTTTAAAGAAGGCTTTTGGCGAGGAAGACTCTAGGAATGGTACAATAGATTGCAAGCAGGCCTTGAAGATGTAGAAGATGAAAAGATAATTGGGCGTCCTAGGATATCAAGTACCGATGAAAATGTGACAGAAATTAAAGATATTGTGCTTAGTAATCCCGGAATCAATTTAAAGAAGGTTGCAGACGAAGTATTTGATATTGCTCATGAAAATTGAATTGTAGACAAACACCTTATATTATACCTTACGTAAAAATCATTATTCATTAAATCTTTTCTTCGGCCGTAATGATCATGGGTCGTAATATGTATTCGATATTATTATAACCCACGATCATCGCGGTAGAAGTTAAGAATGAACTTCAGAAAACAATAAGATAACTTTTAAAACGAAGATTAACAGAGAGGTTAGTATTTCATATGGCTCATGCAAATTGGGGGAATACATTACTTCCAAAATATTATTTAAATTACATATTTCCCGAAATTATTTTAGGGAACAGATTTCAAAATAAAAAATGTTTGGCCCCGGAATATATGTTTTAAGTTAAAATTAAAAGATATGCAAAGAACATTTTCATTTATTTTTTCTTTGTTTTTTTTTATTTAAAATTTCACAATGATGATGGCTAATTGATAACATATCAAATGCTAACTGAGTGAAAAAATAAATTTAATTTTTTACTTTTTTAATAAGTTTATAATTTATTAATATAATTTTCGAGATAAATCTTTTCACCTTCAGTGGCTGCCTGATATTGTAATATGTATTCGATATTATTACGGTATTCGGGAGCCACTGTAGGAGTTAAGAATGTAATTTAGTGAACAATATGAAGAATTTTCGACAGAAAATTAACAGGGAGAATAATGACTACTTTATTAGAATGTGGGACGTTGTTGAGCATTTGTTATATTTTAGATAATGCGCTCAGAAAGCAATATTCAAAGTGAAGTATATCCTACATAATTCTACATATTTATTTATTGTTAATAATTCAAAAAATTAGTATCATCCCCGAAATTAATCTTTTCTAGGTTAGTAACTGCCCTATTCTGTAATATGTATTGTTTACCCCTAATTGCCACTACCCGGTATAGAGACAAAGAGGTATGGGAAAATGCATTGCTTCAAATTTTTATTTATATTGCATATTGCCCAATATTGTTTAAGGAAATAGATTTGATTAACTGAGTGAAACAATAAATTTAATTTTTAACTGTTTAAACAGATTCAATTTTATTCGTATATTTACATACTCGACGGTTCTTTAAATTTAAATATGACGGAACATATAATCTGATATGAAATGGTGCAAATTTTAAAGAAGGCTTTTGGCGAGGACGGCTTTGAATGGTACAATAGATTTCAAGCAGGCCTTGAAGATGTGGAAGATGAAAAGATAATTGGGCGTCCTAGCACATCAAGTACCGATGAAAATGTGACAGAAATTAAAGATATTGTGCTTAGTAATATCGGAATCAATTTAAAGAAGGTTGCAGACGAAGTATTTCATATTGCTCATGCAAATTGAATTGTAGACAAACACCTTATATTATACCTTACGTAAGAATCATTATTCAAATAAATCTTTTCTTCGGCCGTAATGATCATGGGTCGTAATATGTATTCGATATTATTATAACCCACGATCATCGCGGTAGAAGTTAAGAATGAACTTCAGAAAACAATAAGATAAATTTTAAAACGAAGATTAACAGAGAGGTTTTTTTTCAATTAAATTTTCACAATGATGATGGCTAATTGATAACATATCAAATGCTGAGTGAAAAAATTCATTTAATTATTAACTTTTTTAATAAGTTCATAATTTCGCATAGTTTTTTTTTTATAATTTATTTTCAAAGTTTATATAAGAAAATCATTGGCATTGGTTTCGAGAGTAACTCTAGAGTTCTAATAAGCAGGATTCGGGTGTATTTGCAAATCGCAAGCACTTGGGAGTGCCCATAAAATTAAAATAATGAATAAAATAGTTATATTATGCCGTGAAACATATAACTTGCAAATAGAAAATAGGCTGTCATTGTCAAGTGAATATTATCTGTTAATTAGGGTTGTTTTGTTACTTTTAAATTAAAAATAATATATACAAATGTTAGCCTTAGACAGGTGATTTATTTTGTAGATCATTTCCTGATTGACCAACACCAAGTGCTTCAACGATAGGGCAAGCTGCGGGTGTAAGCAAAACCAGTGTATATCGTTTACTAAGGAAAGAACATTTTATATTGTACCACTTTCAAAACCATCGAGAATTGGTTGTGGGTGAGAGTGAACATAGAATCACATTTTGTTTGAACAATGGAAACTTACTCCAAAAGATACTGTTTACTGAAGCAACATTTTATTTACACGGTGAAATGAATTCGCAAAACTGTAAATACTGGAGTAGGGAAAATTTGTATTTATTTAATAGTACCAGAATACAGTGACCACAGAAGGTTAAGGGGGGATTTTTGAAAATTTATTATAAATTTTATTGTGTATAACCATCTATTAAATATTAATATTTCTTGCAATCTTTTTCATTTCTGAAATGATTAAATCAAAAACATTTTATTTGTTATGTTCTTAAATGGAACGTTCTTATACATTGCTGTCATTCGGTTATTATGGATATGAGAAATCCCATGTTTCACGTTAAATAAAACGCACGGTATACAGGCTGTTATGTAAGTAATGTGCCATAGTTCATGGTATGATAAAGAAAATTGAAAGAAATTATAATATGGGGAAGGGTTTATGAATATGTTTCAAGAAGGCCGTGAAGACGTGTAAGATGACAAAAGAGCTGAGTGTCTTTGTTCATCACTTATCGATGAAAACGTGGAAAAGTTCAAGATATTGTATTTAGTAATCGCCGAATCATTTTAAGGGAAGTTACTGACGAAATTGGTATTTCATATGACTCGTGCAAAAAGAATTGTTGACAAACAATTTATTTTTGTGTCTATATTTGTCTATTGCATTTTTGTTTTAGAATTTTTTTATGATTATTACGACGAATATTGGAAGACAATCAAAAACGTAAAAATTATTCTTCAAATAAATCTTGCCTCCGACAGTGACTGTCTTGCTTTGAAATATGTATCTGATATTATTACAAAGCGAGATGTTCACTGTAGGAGGTAAGAACGGGCTTCAGTAAAAAATATGAAGTTTCTGCAGAAGATTGACGGAGAGATCTATGACTTTATTAGAATAGTACTCGCTGTTGAGTATTATTATATTTTAGATAATATTCTCAGGGCGTACTATTCAAAATGAAGTAATTCCTACATAAATTTGCATGTTTATTTATTGTTAATAAATAATTCAAAATGTTAATATCATTCTCAGCAGTGACTGCCTGACTCTGTTATATGTATACGATATTATTACAGAATTGGGGAGTCACTGTAAGAGTAGAGAACAATGACTATTAGAAGATTGGACGTTGTTGAGCATTTATTATATTTTAGATAATGTTCTCAGCGTGCAATATTCAAAATGAAGTATGTCCTACATAATTGTGTATGTTTATATTTGTTAATAATTTTAAAAATTAATATCATTCTCGATATAAATCTTTTCTATTACAGTGACTGCCTATTGTGTAATTTATGTTGTTTACCACTAACCGCCACCACAGAGACAAAGAGCTATGGAAAAATATATTGCTTCCAAAATTTTATTTAAATTAATTATTACCCGAAATTGTTTCAGGGGACATTTCAAAATAAAAAATGTTTGGACCCGAAATATATTTTATAAGCTAAAAAATTAAAAGGTACACAAAGAACACTTTCTTAATTTTTTTCTTTATCTTTTTTATTTAAAATTTCACAATGATGATGGCTAATTGATTTCATATCAAATGCTAGCTGAGTGAAAAAATAAATTTAATTTTTAACTTTCTAAATAAATATTCAATACTACAATCATTGTCAGTCAAAACAAGGAGTAACAGTCTAAATTTCCCATGTTAATCTCCTATGTATATATTATTTTTAAAAAACTCCCGATATATAAAAAGTTACATTTGCCAAGTCAATTTGCTTTGCAGGTACTGGATGTTTTACTGCGTGACATCTAATAATTAACATTTTAATAATAATATTTTCGTTTCAGATATATATTGAATAAGGACGTTTAATCGAATTTTGCTCTGCAAGTACTGTATGAGGAGGTGTGTGGCGTGTTAAATTTAATAAGTACTAGCATTATTTCATCCAGTACTAGTTTATCCAGGTAACGAAACATCGAATATTCAACTTTTTTTGATAGTTTTTCAAATCAACACCTTTATAGCGAAACCTTGTATAATTATATTTATCTCCTCAGAATGAAGGAAAACTAAATTTTATACAGATTGTTCGACTTGACACCTGTAGCTTATATATATATAAAGTACAGTTGCCAAGTCGGAATTTGTGTAAAATAAACACTTCTTTACTGCATACTTTTAATCAAATTTTGCTCTACAGGTACTGTCTGATGTAGTGCATGACACTTTATTTAATAAGTGTCAGCATTATATTAGTCGGTACTTGTAAAGCACACTCATCGAAACATGTCGGTTGTGTAGTTGTAATAATTAATAGTAAAGTAGAATAATGTTTCACATTCAGCTTTATATATACGAGTATATATCGTATATTTATTTCCTCAAAATGAAGATATCTAAATTTTATCCAAATATTTTACATGACTTCTTTAACTTATACACATAAAAATAAACTTCAATTTAAATTTTACTCTACAATTATCGAGTGATTTAATATTTTATACTTGAAATTTGAAAAGTTAAAATATATCATTTTATTTCTAGTCAAACCTAAGCATCAAAACATGTAATGTGCAACGATTTTAATAATGCACGAGTAGTTTGAGATATGTTTAATGTTTAGATAACAAATTAAAATTTATTAGATACGATGTACATTGTGTTCACAAAAAAACTTAACTCGGAGTAGGCTATGAACAGAGAAATGTATGTCTGATCATTATTCATTTCAAAAAGAAAGATATTAAAGAAGGATACAGTATATGCCATTCGCCGTTATATAATTTATTTTCATTTCTAAAATAGGATTCAAGGAGAAAAGCTTTAATTTCTTTAAGACATATGTTTCTTTATTCATAGCCTCCTCCGAGTTAGGGTTTTGGAACATTCTATATAATTTATAAGAAATGTAGTTATATTCTTTCTTCTTATATATATATATATATATATATATATATATATATATATATATATATATATATATATATATATATATATATATATATATATATATATACCGTGTGTCTGTCTTAAAGGTGTACATAGGAGATTAACATGGGAAATCAGTCTTTTGCAATTTCCTGCTCGCCTAATTATTTTAAGCAAAAACGTGTCAAGTAAAAGTTTTAGGGCATAAAATTCTGCATCTAAATCAATAAACAATATTACCTTTACATGCTTTGTAACGACAGAAATTAGTTATGAAAATCTCGAAAATTACGTTGAAAATATCGACAGCCATGGAATTGAACAAAAAATAAATAAATGCTTGACGTTTTATCTGTCACAACGTAAGTTAACTCATTTGACGTTTCTGACAATTTGATAAAACGTCAAGCATTTATTTATTTTTTGTTCAATTCCATGGCTGTTGATATTTTCAACGTAATTTTCGACATTTGCATATTTAATTTCTGTCGTTACAAAGCATGCAAAGGTAATTCTGTTTATTGATTTAGAAGCAGAATTTTATGCCCTAAAACTTTTATTTGACGCGTTTTTGCTGAAAATAATTAGGCGAGCAGGAAATTGCAAAAATCTGATTTCCTATGTTAATCTCCTATGTACACCTTTAAGATAGACATACGGTATATATATATATATATATATATATATATATATATATATATATATATATATATATATATATATATATATATATATAAGTTTTACAAAAATTTTGTAGAGATATTCTTTTGAGCTTCCGGACGTGTCGTAGAAGTAAAGAGTGACTCTAGCGTTGCTAATGACCGGGATTTGGCAGTATCCACACAGCGGTGAGACAGTTTTAAAAAAACTAGTGTAGAAAAGTACCAAGTATTTAAAATACATAAGATTTATAATTTAATACCGTTATCCCATAATACTGCTTATTGAAAATATTTTAAACGGGCACAGCTAGTAATTAATAAATAGAATAAAATATATTTTTACTTTCAGCTCTAGGTATTTGAGATAAAGAAGATTAATGATTTCCGTTAAAATTACATATATTCATTCCATCTAATTGAGAAGAACTGAATTTTATCCAGATATTTGGTATTGATGATTGTAACAAGATAAGACCTATTTTCTTCTGATATATTTTTTTTTTCAGGCCACTAAACCGTTGCTACAGGACTAGAAAAAATTGCTACTTCGGAACTTGGTTGATCCTTTCTTATCGGAATTCTTGAAGTGTAACTTTTGTATGCAGTTGCAGTTAAGAAGTTATAGTTGGTGAGTTATTTTACACATAATTGTTTCATTTTTTGTAATTTAAGATGTGACGTTAACAATCAGGCAGCTCCACTTTTTAGCGAAATTGAGTTTCTTGTATAAATATGTTTCGTAGAAGAATCAGGTCTCTGTTATGCATCCTCAGGGTTATAGCAAAAATGGAGCTGACTGTTCGAAAATTTTGTGGCAATAACAAGGTAGTTCCTGGAGCTGCCTGGTTTTTACCGTTATTTTAATTCATGTTCCAGATATTTATGTACATATTTTGAGTTTTTTAAATCTTTTTGATCGGTGTTTAAATTTTTATTCAAATTAAAATTATTTATATGTATACAAAGTGTAACACGAAAACCGGGCCATAGGCACATGGGAAAACAGTTTTTCGTTGCCTAGAAGTAGTCAATTAATTTTAGATAATAATGCTTCAAATAAATATTTTAGAGAATTAAATTCTGCATCTAATTCATGAATCATTTTATTTTGCAAAGTAATATGCATGTGTGCACCTAGAAAAAAAACACCCGGTATATACGTCTGAACAATAATTATTATTTAATATTTAATTATATTTTATTGTAATGGAAAACAGGCTTAATCAAAAACGTACAAATCATTCTTCAAATGAGTAAATCTTTTCTCCATCAGTAACTGCCGTATTTTGTAACATGTTATTATGAAGTAAAGTGTTCGCTATTAATATAATTTTCGAGATAAATCTTTTCACCTTCAATGGCTGGCTGATATTGTAATATGTATTCGATATTATTACAGTATTGGGGAGCCACTGTAGGAGTTAAAAATAAACTTTAGTGAATAATATGAAGAATTTTCGACAGAAAATTAACAGGGAGAATAATGACTACTTTATTAGAATATTGGACGTTGTTGAGCATTTGTTATATTTTATATAATTTGATATGTGTATTTATTGTTAATAATTCAAAAAATTAATATCATCCTCGAAATAAATATTTTCTTGGTCAGTGACAGCTCTATTCTGTAATATGTATTGTTTACCCCTAATCGCCACCACCCGGTATATAGACAAACAGGTATGGGCAAATGCATTGCTCACTTAATGAAAGACGTAAAAATCATTTTTCAAATAAATCTTTTCTTCGACCGTAACTACCATACCTCGTAATATGTATTCGATATTATTATTATGTGTGGTAGTGGCGGTAGGAGTTAAGAATGAACTTCAGTAACCAATAAGATAAATTTTATAACGAAGATTAACAGAGAGACCAATGTCTTTCAATTTTCGACAGAATATTAAGAGGGGAAACAATGGCTTTATTAGAATATTGCTGGTTGGGGAGCATAAATTATATTTTAGAAAATGTTCTCAGCATGCAATATTCAAAATTAAGTATTTGCTAAATAATTTTATATCTATTAAAAGGGAGACCAATCAAGAAGAAATACTTTATAAGTGGTTTACAACATTTCAGTTTTGTTTGAAAACTGGCACTTAAATATAAAAAATATGAAGAATTTTCGACAGAAGATTAACAAAAAGAACAATGACTACATTCCCAAAATAAATCTTTTTTAGGTCAGTAACTGCCCTATTCTGTAATATGTATTGTTTACCCCTAATCGCCACCACCTGGTATAAAGATAAAGAGATATGAGAAAATACATTGCTTCAAAATTTTTATTTAAATTGCATAATGTCCAATAATGTTTAAGGAAATAGATTTCAATATAAGTAATGTATAGACCCGGAATATATTTTGTAAGTTAAAATAAAGAAACGTTGGAACACTTTCTTGATTATTTAATCTTTTTATCTAAAGTTTCACAGTGATGATGGCTAATTGATCACATATCAAATGCTAACTGAGTGAAACAATAAATTTAATTTTTAACTGTTTAAACAGATTCCATTTTTTGTTTATTAACATACTCTATGACTTTTAAAATTTAAATATGGCGGAACAAAGAATCTGAAATGAAATGGTTTAAATTTTAAAGAAAGCTTTTGACGAGGCAGAGTATATGAATGATACAATAGGTTTCAAGAAGGCCGTGAAGACGTGGAAGATGAAAAGAAAACTGGGCGTCCTAGTACATCAAGTACCGATGAAAGTTGGTATTTTATATGGCTCATGCAAATTGAATTGTAGACCAACACCTTAGATTAAACCTTACGTAAAAATCATTATTCAAATAAATCTTTTCTTCGACCGTAACTACCAGGCGTCGTAATATGTATTCGATATTATTATAACGTGTGATATTTGCGGTAGGAGTTAAGAATGAACATCAGTAAACAATATCAAAGATTTTCGACAGAAGATTAACAGGGAGAACAATGGCTTTATTAGAATTTTGCCAGTTGGGGAGCATAAATTATATTTTAGAAAATGTTCTCAGTATGCAATTTTCGAAATTAAGTATTTGCTACATAATTCTATATCTACTAACAGGGAGACCAGTGACATCAAGAAGAAATACTTTATAAGTGGTTTACAACATTGCAACATTTCAGTTTTGTTTGAAAACTGGCACTTAAATATTGCACATAATTTAAAAAGTCAAATATTTAGAAGAGAAAAAACATGACAACCAAGAAAGTAGTAATAAATGTAAAAGTAATGTATATATTTTCTTCAAATATATCTTTTCTCCGTCAGTGAGTACCTTATTTTGCAATATGTATTCGATATTATTACTAAAATAAAGTACTCATTGTTGGATTAAAGAATAACCTTTAGACGACACTATAAAGTATTTTGGAAAGCAGAATAAATAAAAAATAACTCTCGAAATAAATCTAAACGTCTAATATTCGATGATTAAACAACAAACTTTAGGAAAATTATGAAGAATTTTGAAAGCAGGAATATAAATATAATTAATGAAATTTTTTATCTTCACTGCTGGATTATCCAATCTACATTGTTGGAGATATTTTACTGGACATAGAGCCCAAATGTTACAAAAATTATGCAGCTATGGACAAGCCAATATTTGTAGAATTAACTAAAATTTATTTTAAACTATTTAAAAAAGATAAATAAATACTTCTCTGGCAACTAGGTCTTCATGTAATGTTTTCAAGCTAAAAAGGTATCTTGTAGCTTCTTTTAACGTCTGGCTGACTGTCAGACAGAGGATTGCCTGATTTCCAACGAAGAGTAAGTCTTCCAGAACCGGTAGTTCATTTTGTTTTATAAATTCGTTTAATTAATTAATCATATTGTTCCATTAATTTATTGTTCTCTTTATAAATCCCAGGGAGGAACGTTTCGGTATTACAGCCTGTATATTGGATATAAAAACCTGGTGAAAAACCGCATAACAGCAGGGTATTTATAATCTAATGAATCAGGGGAGGATTAACAAAATTTGAGAAGACGCTTTAGCGGTAATTTTTCAAAATCCCCATATTTAATATAACTGGTTTTATTTTTAATTTATTAAAATTTGGTGTAATGTCATTCGAATGTAACTTGTTCAGTTGTGGTTGTAAGCAAATCCAGGTGAATTTACAGAAAAAAATGTGACGACCATGCGAAGAAGAAACTTTAGATTTATACACACAAATATTTTGTGCGCCGGACTTCAAATATTTTGTTACAACTCTGTTCTGTTACCCCTCAAGCCCATTTAAGAACCCACTCACTGCGTAAGTCGAAGCAGGTAAGTTTGGAAATATCTTGAAACAAACTATACATGTCTAAATTTTGGTAGTTTCAGGTACTGTCTGTGCAGGTTCATTGGTGTAGTCCTAATGTACAGGTACAGACGTATATGGTTTGCTTATTTACTGCGAATGGGATGACTTCCTCGTGTGAAATAAATCTTTTCTCTGTCAGTGACTGACCGACTCTGTAATATGTATTCGATATTAATACAGACTTGGGCAGTCACTGTAGGAGTTAAGAATGAACTTCAGTAAACAATAGCAAGAATTTTCGACAGAAGATTAACAGAGAGAACAATGACTATTATATTATTGCGTGTTGTTGATAATATATTCAAAATGAAGTACACATATGTATATCCTACATTATTCTACATATTTATTTTTGTTAATAAAAAATTTCTACGTCAGTGACTGTCCATTGTAACTGCCACCACTCGGTATAGGGTGAAAGAGATATGGGAAAATACTTTGCTTCTAAAATTTTATTTGAATTGCATTTTTCCCGAAATTATTTCAGGAGACATTACACATTAAAAAAATGTTTGGATCCGGAATATATTTTGTAGGCTAAAAAATTAAAAGTTACGCAAACAACACCTTCTTAATTATTTTTTCTTTATCTTTTTATTTGAAATTTCACAATGATGATGGCTAATTGATTACATATCAAATGCTAACTGAGTGAAAAATAATTTTTAAATGAAAATTCAAGTACACAATTATTGTTGTTAGTCAAAACAGGGGGCAACTTGTTAAAAAAAGTGCATGTGCCAATCTGCTTTGTGGATAACATTAAATTTAATAAGTGCGAGTATTATTTCATTCAGTACTACTAAAGTACAGGCAACGAAACATCTAATATTCAACTTATTTTCTGATAATTTTCAGATGAACATTTTTATAACGAAACCTTGTACAGGGTGTAAATCGAAAAGTGGAACATATGCATTTAACATGGGAATAAATAAATATAAAAGTTAAAGTTCGATATCTATACAAATCTACATCGTCTTACATATCGACGCCAAATTTTGTAAAGATATTCTTTCAGCTGCCGGGCGTGTCGTAGAAGTAGTTATATTTTAAAATTTAGCATAGTTTTTTTAATAATTAATTTTCAAAGTTTACAAAAAAAGCATTGGTTTTAGTTTCGAGAGCGAGTCTAGCGTTTCTAATGACTGGGAATCAAGAGTATTCGCAAGCACTCGGGAGTGTGCCCATAAAAAAAAATAATAAATAAAATAACTAAACTTGAAAACACAAATGAAACATATTGATTACAACAATATTAATATTTGTTACAAAACAGCGGTGAGATAACTTTAAAAAACCAGTGCAATACAGTACCAAATATTTAAAATACAGAAAATTTATAATTTAATATCATTATCCCATACTACTGTTTGTTGCAAATATTTGCAACAGGCACGGCTAATAATTAATAAATAGAATAAAATAATTTTTGTTTTCAGCTCTAGGTATTTGCGATAAAGAAGATTAATTAATGGTTTCCGTTAAAATTGCATATATTCATCCAAATGAAAAAAACTGAATTTTATCCAGATATTCGGTATGACGACTGTACCAAGTTTAGACCTATATTCTTCTGATGTATTTTTTTTTTTGCAGCACACTAAACCGTTGCTACAGGTCTACAAATTTTGTTGCATCGAACTTGACTGATTCTTTTCTATCGGAATTCTTGAAGTGTAACTTATGTATGCAGTAAGAAGTTATAGTTGGTGAGTTATTTTACACATAATTGTTTTATTTTTTGTAATTGAAGATGTGACGTTAATAACCAGGCAGCTCCACTTTTTATCGAAATTGAATTTCTTGTATAAATATGTTTCTAATACCATGCTCCATCGTTTGGTGGAAGAATTAGATCTCTGTTATGTATCTTCATAGATTTATAAATATAGGAGCTGCCTGTTCGAAAAATTTGTGGCAATAACAAGGTAGCTCCTGGAACTGCTTGGTTTTACCGTTATTTTGATTTATGTTCCGAATATTTTTGAATGTATTTTGAGTTTTTAATGGTTTTTTTTTCGATGTCTAAAAGAATATTTTTTCGAATTAAATTTTTATATACAGAATGTAACAGATAAATAAGCTGCCTCAAATAATTTCTATATTATTAAAGATACAATAAAATACTTTAAGTCAATCTTATCAATGGGGACATCCGAAAAGAAAATATTTCTTTAAACCAGGGTCCTCAAGTTACAACACAAAGTTATATTTTTTTAAATGGGATATATATACGTTTGAACAATAATTATTGAATTTTTATGTTTTGGGACATAAATAAAATAAATAAATATATCATCACGGTATATTACCCATTGCTGGGTGTGCCAATTTGCTTTGTACACAGATTTCGGTAATGATGATGACATATTTGTACCGTGCATGCGTTTACCAGGCGTTCTGGAATATCATACTCGTATTTTGTTATTGTAAAGTAGAATATGTATAATTTAATTTTTAATTATTTATTATTGCAATAACAATAAATAAAATATTATTATTTGTTTCTATATTTGGCTATTGCTTTTTTGTATGATTATTACAAAGAATTTCGGAAAGCAGATTTCATCAAGAACGTAAAAATCATTCTTCAAATAAATCTTTTCTCCGTCAGTGACTGCCCTATTTTGTGATATGTATTCGATAATATTACGAAGTAAGGTGTTCGCTGTAGGAGTTAAGAATGAATTTCAGTAAACAATATAAGGAATTTGGGAAAGAAGATTAATAGAAAGACCAATGACTTTATTTGAATGATTCTATATGTTTACTTCTCGTTAATATTTCGAAAAATGAATATAATTCTCAAGATAAATCTTTTCTCGTTCAGTGACTCCCTGATATTGTATTATGTATTCGATTATCACAGTATTGGAGAGCACTGAACGATTAAAGAATAAACTTCAGTGATTAACAGGGGGAACAATGACTACTTAGCGTACAATATTCAAAATGAAGTATACATAATTCTAAATAAGACTATTATAATTACCCCTTAACCTTAAAATTAGTTTTAATAAAAACTAGATACGTATTTCGAGAACTAAGCTCTCATTATGAGAACTTAGTTCTCGAAATACGTATCTACTTTTTATTAAAATTAATTTTAAGGTTAAGGGGTAATTATAATAGTCTTAGTTAAATTTAACCTTAGACTCCATCTATTATTAATTTATAATTCTAAATGTTTATTTTGTTAATAATTAAAAAAATTAATATCATTCTCGAAATAAATCTTTTCTACATCAATGACTGCCTATTGTATAATTTGTATTGTTTACCAGTAATCGCCACCACCCGGTATAGGGACAAAGAGCTATGGGAAAATGCATTGCTTCCAAAATTTTATTTAAATTGCATATTTCCCGAAATTGTTTCAGGAAACATTTCAAATAAAAATTGTTTTAATGCGGAAAATATTTTGCAAGCTAAAAATTTAAAAGGTATGCAAAGAACACTTTCTTAGATATTTTTTTCTGTATTTCTTTTTAAATTTCACAGTGATGATGGCTAATTGATCACATATCAAATGCTAACTGAGTGAAATTTTTTTATTTTTTAAATGAATATTCAATACCACAATCATTGTTGTCAATGAAAACGAAGGGCAACAGTCTAAATAAAATGATTCCCCATGTTAATCTTAATTTTTTAATGTCGTACGTTATTCGTTTTCGATTGAGCTCAATTGACCACGTTGATACCATGGTCTGTGAAGTGTATGCCAGATTTCATTAATATTGGACGCATAGTTTGTGTTTGACAGCTACGTATTGACGAAGACTTTTGACATATTCTGCGATTTTTTAAATTTAATTTTTTTATGAACAATATGAAGAGTTTTCGACAAAAGAGATATGAGAAAATGCATTGCTTCAAATTTTTTATTTAAATTTCATATTGCCCAATAATGTTTAAGGAAATAGATTTCAAAATAAATAATGTATAGACCCGCAATATATTTTGTAAGTTAAAACAAAAAGCGTTAAGAACACTTTCTTGATTTAATCTTATTTATCTAAAATTTCACAGTGATGATGGCTTATTGATCACATATCAAATGCTAATTGAGTGAAACAATAAATTTAATTTTTAACACTTTAAACAGATTCCATTTTTTGTCTATTTACATACTCGTTGATTTTTTAAATTTAAATATGGCGGAACAAAGAGTCTCAAATGAAATGGTGCAAATTTTAAAGAAGGTTTTTGACGAGGCAGAATATATGAATCATACAATAGGTTTCCAGAAGGCCATGAAGACGTGGAAGATGAAAAGAAAACTGGGCGTCCTAGTACATCGAGTACCGATGAAAATGTGGCAGAAATTAAAGATATTGTACTTGGTAATCGCCGAATAAATTTAAGGAAGGTTGCAGACGAAGTTGGTATTTTATATGGCTCATGCAAATTGAATTGTAGACAAACACCTTATATCAAACCTTACGTAAAAATCATTATTCAAATAAATCTTTTCTTCGACCGTAACTACCATGCGTCGTAATATGTATTCGATATTATTATAACGTGTGATATTTGCGGTAGGAGTTAAGAATGAACATCAGTAAACAATATCAAAGATTTTCGACAGAAGATTAACAGGGGGAACAATGGCTTTATTAGAATATTGCCAGTTGGGGAGCATAAATTATATTTTAGAAAATGTTCTCAGCATGCAATATTCGAAATTAAGTATTTGCTACATAATTCTATATCTACTAACAGGGAGACCAGTGACATCGAGAAGAAATACTTTATAAGTGGTTTACAACATTGCAACATTTCAGTTTTGTTTGAAAACTGGCACTTAAATATTGCACATAATTTAAAAAGTCAAATATTTAAAAGAGAAAAATACATGACAACCAAGAAAGTGGTAATAAATGTAGAAGTAATGTATATATTTTCTTCAAATATATCTTTTCTCCGTCAGTGACTACCTTATTTTGCAATATGTATTCGATATTATTACTAAAATAAAGTACTCATTGTTGGATTAAAGAATAACCTTTAGATGACACTATAAAGTAGAGAGAGCAGAATAAATAAAAAATAAATCTCGAAATAAATCTAAACGTCTAATATTCGATGATTAAGCAACAAACTTCAGGAAAATTATGAAGAATTTTGAAAGCAAAAATATAAATATGATTAATGAAATTTTTTATCTTCACTGCTGGATTATCCAATCTCCATTGTTGGAGATATTTTACTGGACATAGAGCCCAAATGTTACAAAAATTATGCAGCTATGGACAAGCCAATATTTGTAGAATTAACTGAAATTTATTTTAAACTATTTAAAAAAGATAAATAAATACATCTCTGGCAACTAGGCGTTCATGTAATGTTTTCAAGCTGGAAAGATATCTTGTAGATTCTTTTAACGTCTTGCTGGCTGTCAGACAGAGGATTGCTTGATTGCCAACGAAGAGTAAGTCTTCCAGAACTGGTAGTTCATTTTGTTTCATAAATTCGATTAATTAATTAATCATATTGTTCCATTAATTTATTGTTCTCTTTATAAATCCCAGGGATGAACGTTTCGGTATTACACCTTGTATATTGGATATAAAAACCTGGTGAAAAACCACATAACAGCAGGGTATTTATGATCTTATGCATCAGGGGAGGATTAACAAAATTTGAGAAGATGATGTAGCTGTATGTAATGTTTGACAATTCACAGGTGTTTAAACGTAGTGGTAGTTTAGATATACCCCACACCTAACATGTGATGCGGGTCTCATACACAGTCTATGAGAATATAACTTAAGAAAAGATTGTATAGACTGGCGGATTTGTAGCCCAGCCGTGGTGTAGTTGGTAACACATAACAGTACAAATGTTAAGATCGTGGGTTCAAATCCAGCCGGCCAGCATTCTTTTCTTTCTTTCCTAGATTTAAAAAATCAAATAAAATATACATTCATCTTAATCTACTAGATGTAGCTGTACTTTTTCAAAATCCCACTATTTAATATAACTGCTTTTATTTATAATTTATTAAAATTTGGTGTAATGTCATTCGAATGTAACTTATTGACTTATTCAGTTGTGGTTGTAAACAAATTCAGGTTAATTTACAAAAAAAAATGTGGCGACCATGCGATGAAGAAACTTTAGATTTATCCACACAAATATTTTGTGCGCCGAACTTCAAATATTTTGTTACAACTATGTTCTGTTACCCCTCAAGTCCATTTAAGGAGGTGATGTCGAAGCAGGTAAGTTTGGAAATATCTTGAAACAAACTATACATGTCTAAATTTTGCTAGTTTCAGGTACTGTCTGTGCAGGTTCATTGTTGTAGTCCTAATGTACGGGTACAGACGTATATGGTTTGCTTGTATACTATGACTGGATGACTTCCTAGTGTGAAATAAATCTTTTCTCTGTCAGTGACTGTCCGAGTCTGTAATATGTATTCGATATTAATACAGAATTGGGCAGCCACTGTAGGAGTTAAGAATGAACTTCAGTAAACAATAGCAAGAATTTTCAACAAAAGATTAACAGAAAAAACAATGACTATTATATTATTGCGTGTCGTTAATAATATATTCAAAATGATGTACACATATATCCTACATAATTCTACATGTTTATTTTGGTTAATAAATATTTTCTACGTCAGTGACTGCCTATTGTAACTGCCACCACTCGGTATAGGGCGAAAGAGCTATGGGAAAATACATTGCTTCCAAAATTTTATTTAAATTGCATTTTTCCCGAAATTGTTTCAGGAAACATTACACATTAAAAAATGTTTGGAACCGGAATATATTTTGTAGGCTAAAAAATTAAAAGTTACGCAAACAACACCTTCTTAATTATTGTTTCTTTATCTTTTTATTTCAAATTTCACAATGATGATGGCTAATTGATCACATATCAAATGCTAACTGAGTGAAAAATAATTTTTAAATGAAAATTCAACTACACAATTATTGTTGTTAGTTAAAACAGGGGGCAACATGTTAAAAAAAATGCATGTGCCAATCTGCTTTGTATACAGATGTTGGTCTTGTTTGTACCGTACGGGCGTTTATCAAACGTCACCTTATGGGCACTCATTTCTGGCGTGGAAAGTGCACAACAGGGGTCAATTTTGTGCCAAAAACTGATTTCCCATGTTAATCTTCTCTATACATACATCTTGAAAAAAACACCCGGCATATAAAAAATTACATTTCCTAAGTCACAATTTGTGTAAAATAAGCATTTGTTTACTACATTCTTTTAATAGAATTTTGCTCTACAGGTAGGTACTGGATGACATTAAATTTAATAAGTGTCAGTATTATTTCATTCAGTACTACTAAAGTACAGGCAACGAAAGATCTAACATGCAATGTTTATTTTTTTAAAATTTTCAGATCAACAATTTTATAACGAAACCTTGTATATTTATACTCATCTCTTGAAACATCTAATAATTAACATTTTAATAATAATATTTCCGTTTCAGATATATATTGAATAAGGACGTTTAATCGTATTTTGCTCTGCAAGTACTGGTTGAGGAGGTGTGTGGCGTGTTAAATTTAATAAGTACTAGCATTATTTAATCTAGTACTAGTTTATCCAGGTAACAAAACATCTAATGTTCAACTTTTTTTCATAGTTTTTCAGATCAACACCTTTATAGCGAAACCTTGTATAACTATATTTATCTCTTCAGGATAAAGGAAAACTAAATTTTATACAGATTGTTCGACTTGACACCTGTAGCTTGTATATATAACAAGTTACAGTTGCCAAATCGGAATTTGTGTAAAATAAACACTTCTTTACTACATACTCCAAATTTTGCTCTACAGGTACTGTATGATGTAGTGCATGACATTTTAAATTTAATAAGTGTCAGCATTATATTAGCCGGTCCTTGTAAAGCACACTCACCGAAACATCAAATATTCTACGTTTGAAATATAGTTAATCTTAATTTGTCGGCTGTGTAGTTGTAATAATTAATAGTACAGTAATATAATTTTTCACGTTCAGCTTTATGTTATGATTTCATTTCTAGTGAAGCCCAGGCATAGAACATGTAATGGTCAACGATTTTAATATTGTACGAGTAGTTCGAGAAAAGTGGAATTTATAATAAATATAGTTATATTCTTTCTTCTTATATATAAAAGTTAAAGTTCGATATCTATACAAATCTACATCGTTTTACATATCGACGCCAAATTTTGTAAAGATATTCTTTCAGCTGCCGGACGTGTCGTAGAAGTAGTTATAGTTTAAAATTTGGCATAGTTTTTTTTTTAATAATTAATTTTCAAAGTTTACAAAAAAAGCATTGGTTTTGGGTTCGAGAGCGAGTCTAGCGTTACTAATGACCGGGAATCAAGAGTATTCGCAAGCGCTCGGGAGTGTGCCCATAAAATAAAAATAATAAATAAAAAATCTAAACAACACAAATGAATTTGATTACAACAATATTAACATTTGTTACAAAACAGCGGTGAGATAACTTTAAAAAACCAATGCAATACAGTACCAAATATTTAAAATACAGAAAATTTATAATTTAATATCATTATCCCATACTACTGTTTGTTTCAAATATTTGCAACGGGCACGGCTAATAATTAATAAATAGAATAAAATATTTTTTTGTTTTCAGCTCTAGGTATTTGGGATAAAGAAGATTAATTAATGGTTTCCGTTAAAATTGCATATATTCATCCAAATGAGAAAAACTGAATTTTATCCAGATATTCGGTATGACGACTATAGCAAGTTTAGACCTATATTCTTCTGATGTATTTATTTTTTTGCAGAACACTAAACCGTTGCTACAGGTCTACAAATTTTGTTACATCGGACTTGACTGATCCTTTTCTATCGGAATTCTTGAAGTGTAACTTATGTATGCAGTAAGACAGGGCCGGATCTAGGGTGTGGCGAGCGAGGCACTTGCCTCAGGTTTAAAGTTTAAAGGGGCGCCAACCAAAAGACCTAAAGAGCATTTTTACTACCTATTTATAAAAGCGCCTCAATGAGATAACTACCTCAATAATGAAGATTATTTATTTGAAATATGTAATAATAAAAATTACATTAAATGAATTTATGTTTAGCACAGACCGCGCAGGTGAATTTAAATAATGCAATCAGCATTTAGGGCAGGGCGCCTTCGTGCTACGTAAGTTGATCTTACAGAAATAATTGACATAAAATTGAAAATTAACTACATTTTTTGTGTAGGTTATCAATTTGAGATAATATTTTAACTCAAGGAGATAAAGTAGTATAGTCAAAAAATATAACTGTGCTTAAGGCATCTCAACTTATTAAAGGACTAGTAATGTGTTTGCAAGAAATGAGGAATCATCGCAATTTTTCTTTTTGCCTCAGGTGCTAAAATATCTAGATCCGGCTCTGCAGTAAGAAGTTATAGTTGGTGAGTTATTTTACACATAATTGTTTTATTTTTTGTAATTGAAAATGTGGAGTTATCAACCAGGCAGCTCCACTTTTTTATCGAAATTGAGTTTCTTGTATAAATATGTTTCTAATACCATGCTCCAGCGTTTGGTGGAAGAATTAGATCTCTGTTATGTATCTTCATAGAGTTATAAATATAGGAACTGCCTGTTCGAAAAATTTGTGGCAATAACAAGGAGCTCCTGGAACTGCTTGGTTTTACCGTTATTGTGATTTATGTTCTGAATATTTTTTATATATATTTTGAGTTTTATAATGGTTTTTTTTCGATGTTTAAAAGAATATTTTTTCAAATTAAATTTTTGTACACAGAATGTAACAGCTAAACAAGCTGCCAGCTGCCTCAAATAATTTCTATATTACAAAAGATACAATAAAATACTTTAAGTCAATCTTACAAAAGATCAATCTGATTAAAGCAGAAAATATTTCTTTAAACCAGGATTCTCAAGTTACAACACAAAGTTATATTTTTTTAAATGGGATATATATATATATATATATATATATATATATATATATATATATATATATATATATATATACCGTGTGTCTATCTTAAAGGTGTACATAGGAGATTAACATGGGAAATCAGTTTTTTGCAATTTCCTGCTCGCCTAATTATTTTAAGCAAAAACGCGTCAAATAAAAGTTTTAGGGCATAAAATTCTGCATCTAAATCAATAAACAGAATTACCTTTGCATGCTTTGTAACGACAGAAATTAAATATGAAAATGTCGAAAATTACATTGAAAATATCAACAGCCATGGAATTGAACAAAAAATAAATAAATGCTTGACGTTTTATCAAATTGTCAGAAACGTCAAATGAGTTAACTTACGTTATGACAGATAAAACGTCAAGCATTTATTTATTTTTTGTTCAATTCCATGGCTGTCGATATTTTCAACGTAATTTTCGAGATTTTCATAATTAATTTCTGTTGTTACAAAGCATGTAAAGGTAATATTGTTTATTGATTTAGATGCAGAATTTTATGCCCTAAAACTTTTATTTCACACGTTTTTGCTTAAAATAATTAGGCGAGCAGGAAATTGCAAAGAACTGATTTCCCATGTTAATCTCCTATGTACGAGTACACCTTTAAGACAGACACACGGTATATATATATATATATATATATATATATATATATATATATATATATATATATATATATATATATATATATATATATATATATATATATATATACGTTTGAACAATAATTATTAAATTTTTATGTTTTGGGGCATAAATCAAATAAATCAATATATCATCACGGCATATTACCCATTGCTGGGTGTGCCAATTTGCTTTGTACACAGATTTCGGTAATGATGATCACATATTTGTACCGTGCGGTGTTTACCAGGCGTTGTGAAACATCATACTCGTATTTTGTTATTGTAAAGTAGAATAATTATAATTTAATTTTTAATTATTTACTATTGTAATAACAATAAATAAAATATTATTTGTTTCTATATTTGTCTATTGCATTTTTATATGATTATTACAAAGAATATTGGAAAGCAGATTTAATCAAAAACATAAAAATCATTGTTCAAATAAATCTTTTCTCCGTCAGTGACTGCCCTATTTTGTGATATGTATTCGACTTTATTTGAATGATTCTATATGTTTACTTCTCGTTAATATTTCTAAAAATTAATATAATTCTCAAGATAAATCTTTTGTTGTTCAGTGGCTCTCTGATATTGTAATATGTATTCGATATTATCACACTATTGGAAAGCACTGGACGATTAAAGAATGAACTTCACCGAATCATATGAAGAATTTTCGACAAAAGATTTAACAGAAAGAACAATGACTACTATTAGAATTTTGGACGTTGTTAAGCATTTATTATATTTTAGATAGTGCCCTCAGAATGCATTATTCAGTAACTGCCGTATTTTGTAACATGTTATTATGAAGTAAAGTTTTCGCTATTAATATAGTTTTCGAGATAAATCTTTTCACCTTCAATGGCTGTCTGATATTGTAATATGTATTCGATATTATTACAGTATTGGGGAGCCACTGTAGGAGTTAAGAATAAACTTTAGTGAACAATATGAAGAATTTTCGACAGAAAATTAACAGGGAGAATAATGACTACTTTATTAGAATATTGAACGTTGTTGAGCATTTGTTATATTATAAATAATGCCCTCAGAGTGCATTATTCAAAATGAAGTATATCCTACATAATTCTACATGTTTATTTATTGTTAATAATTCAAAAAATTAATATCATCCCCGAAATAAATCTTTTCTAGGTTAGTAACTACCCTATTCTGTAATATGTATTGTTTACCCCTAATTGCCACTACCCGGCATAGAGACAAAGAGGTATGGAAAAAGCATTGCACAAAAAATACAAGACGCTATCCACGAACTACTGGAGAACAATATAGATGTTTCCTTCATATGGATCCCCTCACATATAGGCATCACCGGGAACGAAAGAGCTGACAAGGCCTCCAAAGAAACCAATGAAGAACAAATCACACACATCCCAACACCCACAGAAGACGTCATTGAGGAATTAAAACAACAACTGACAAGAAAATGGGACCAAACATGGAAAAATACCACAAATAACAAACTAAGGCAAATAAAAGCAGACATCTCAAAATGGCCAACACCAATAAACAGACGAGACCAAATAATAATAACGAGATTACGCATAGGACACTCACAGCTCACACACCAACATATACTACAAAAAGAAAACCCACCCCTATGCACCATGTGCCAAGTACAAATGACCACCGAACACCTACTACTGCACTGCCCCCTATATAACCAACAACGAACCAAAAACCACATCTCAAACACACTACAAGAAATCCTGGGAAACAACACTACAAAACTAGAACAAGTACTACAATTCCTGAAGGACACAAACTACTACAAACACATATAATACAAAACCAATATGTAAACAATATATATCTAGACTGTACCGGGTACTAATGACACAGCTGTCGATGTACTCAAAATTTAATAAAAAAAAAAAAAAAAAATCTTTTCTAGGTCAGTAACTGCCCTATTCTGTAATATGTATTGTTTACCCCTAATCGCCTCCACCCGGTATAGAGAAAAAGAAACATGAGAAAATGCATTGCTTCAAATTTTTTATTTAAATTGCATATTGCCCAAAAATGTTTAAGAAAATAGATTCCAAAATAAATAATGTATAGACCCAGAATATATATTGTAAGTTAAAAAAAGAATCGTTAAGAACACTTTCTTGATTTAATCTTTTTTTTTCTAAAATTTCACAGTGATGATGGCTAATTGATCATATATCAAATGCTAACTGAGTGAAACAATAAATTTAATTTTTAACACTTTAAACAGATTCCATTTTTTTGTCTATTAACATACTCGGTGATTTTTTAAATTTAAATATGGCGGAACAAAGAGTCTCAAATGAAATGGTGCAAATTTTAAAGAAAGCTTTTGGCGAGGAAGAGTTAGTGACTGCCCGACTCTGTAATATGTATTCGATATTAATACAGAATTGGGCAGTCACTGTAGGAGTTAAGAATGAACTTCAGTAAACAATAGCAAGAATTTTCGACAGAAGTTTAACAGAGAGAACAATGACTATTATATTATTGCGTGTTGTTGATAATATTTTCAAAATGAAGTACACATATATCCTACATAATTCTACATGTTTATTTTGGTTAATAAATATTTTCTACGTCAGTGACTGCCTATTGTAACTGCCACCACTCGGTATAGGGAGAAAGAGCTATGGGGAAATACATTGCTTCCGAAATTTTATTTCAATTGCATTTTTCCCAAAATTGTTTCATGAGACATTACACATTAAAAAATGTTTGGAACCGGAATAGTTAAAGTTACGCAAACAACACTTTGTTACTTATTTTTTCTTTGCCTTTTTTATTTAAAATTTCACAAGGATGATGGCTAATTGATGACATATCAAATGCTAACTGAGTGAAACAATAAATTGAATTTTTAACTGTTTAAACAGATTCCATTTTTTTTTGTCTATTAACATACTCGGTGATTTTTTAAATTTAAATATGGCGGAACAAAGAGTCTCAAATGAAACGGTGCAAATTTTTAAAGAATTCTTTTGGCAAGGAAGAGTATATGAATGGTTCAATAATTTTCAAGAAGGCCGTGAAGACATTGAAGATAAAAAGAAAACTGGGCGTCCTAGTACATAAAGTACCGATGAAAATGTGGCAGAAATTAAAGATATTGTGCTTAGTAACCGCCGAATCAATTTGAGGAAGGCTGCAGACGACGAATTTCATATGGCTCATGCAATTAAAAATCATTATTCAAATAAACCTTTTCTTCGACCGTAACTACCATAGTTTGTAATATGTATTCGATATTATTATTAAGTATGGTAGTTGCGGTAGGAGTTAAGAATGAACTTCAGTAAAAAAGATAAATTTTAGAACGAAGATTAACAGAGAGACCAATGACTGTATACGAATGTTGTACGGTAGTGAGCATTTATTATATTTTAGATAATGTTCTCATCGTGCATCATTCAAAATGAAGTATTTCCTGCTTAATTCAAAAAATAAATATCATTCTCGAAATAATCTTTTCTCCGACAGTGACTGCCCGACTCTGTAATGTGTATTCGATATTATTCTAGGGCTGGGGAGTCGCTGTAGGAGTCAAGAATGAACATCAGTAAACAATATCAAGGATTTTCGACAGAGGATTAACAGGGGAACAATGGTTTTATAAGAATATTGTCGGTTGGGGAACATTAATTATATTTTATAAAATGTTCTCAGCATGCAGTATTCAAAATTAAATATTTGCTACATAATTCTATATCTACTAACAGGGAGACCAGTGACATCAAGAAGAAATACTTTATAAGTGGTTTACAACATTGCAACATTTCAGTTTTGTTTAAAAACTGGCACTTAAATATTGCACATATTTTAAAAAGTCAAATAATTAGAAGAGGAAAAAAGCATGACAACCAAGAAACTAGTAATAAATGCAAAAGTAATGTATATATTTTCTTCAAATAAATCTTTTCTCCATCAGTGGGTGCCTTATTTTGCAATATGTATTCGATATTATTGCTAAAATAAAGTACCCACTGTTGGATTAAGGAATAACCTTCAGACAACACTATACAGAATTTTGGAAAGTTTAATATTCGATGATTATTTACAACAAACTTCAGGAAACATTATAAATAACTTTGGGAGTAGAAATATAAATAATATGATTAATGACATTTCATTGTCCTGTCTGTACAGGTACAGATATATATGGTTTGCTCGTTCACTGTAACAGGATGACTTCCTAGTGCGAATAAATCTTTTCTCTTTTAGTGACTGCCCTATTTTGTAATATGTATTCGATATTATTATTAAGTATGGTAGTTGCGGTAGGAGATAAGAATGAACTTCAGTAAAAAAGATAAATTTTAGAACGAAGATTAACAGAGAGACCAATGACTGTATACGAATGTTGTACGGTAGTGAGCATTTATTATATTTTAGATAATGTTCTCATCGTGCATCATTCAAAATGAAGTATTTCCTGCTTAAATCAAAAAATAAATATCATTCTCGAAATAATCTTTTCTCCGACAGTGACTGCCCGATTCTGTAATGTGTATTCGATATTATTCTAGGGCTGGGGAGTCGCTGTAGGAGTCAAGAATGAACATCAGTAAACAATATCAAGGATTTTCGACAGAAGATTAATAGGGGAACAATGGTTTTATTAGAATATTGTCGTTTGGGGAACATTAATTATATTTAATAAAATGTTCTCAGCATGTAGTATTCAAAATTAAATATTTGCTACATAATTCTATATCTACTAACAGGGAGACCAGTGACATCAAGAAGAAATACTTTATAAGTGGTTTACAACATTGCAACATTTCAGTTTTGTTTAAAAACTGGCACTTAAATATTGCACATATTTTAAAAAGTCAAATAATTAGAAGAAAAAAAAAGCATGACAACCAAGAAAGTAGTAATAAATGTAAAAGTAATGTATATATTTTCTTCAAATAAATCTTTTCTCCATCAGTGGGTGCCTTATTTTGCAATATGTATTCGATATTATTGCTAAAATAAAGTACCCACTGTTGGATTAAGGAATAACCTTCAGACAACACTATACAGAATTTTGGAAAGTTTAATATTCGATGATTATTTACAACAAACTTCAGGAAACATTATAAATAACTTTGGGAGTAGAAATATAAATAATATGATTAATGACATTTCATTGTCCTGTCTGTACAGGTACAGACATATATGGTTTGCTCGTTCACTGTAACAGGATGACTTCCTAGTGCGAATAAATATTTTCTCTTTTAGTGACTGCCCTATTTTGTAATATGTATTCGATATTATTACATAATAAGGTATTCAAAAAATAAATATCATTCTCGAAATAATCTTTTCTCCGACAGTGACTACCCTACTCTGTAATGTGTATTCGATATTATTCTAGGGCTGGGTAGTCGCTGTAGGAGTTAAGAATGAACTTCAGTAAACAATATGAAGAATTGTCGACAGAAGACTAACAGACAAAACTATGACTTTATTAGAATAGTCCATGCTTGTGAGCATTTATTATATTTTAGATAATGTTCTCAGCCTGTACTGTTCAAAATAAAGTAATTCCTACGTAATTGTACATATTTATTTATTGTTAATAATTCAAAACATAAATATCATTCTTGAAATAAATCTTTTCTCCGTCAGTGGCTGCCTGACTCTGTAATATGTATTCGATATTGTTCCAAAGTTAAGCAGTCGCTGAAGGAGTCAAGAATGAACTTCAATAAATAATATCCAGGATTTTCAACAGAAGATTAACAGGGGGGAACAATGGCTTTATTAGAATATTGCACGTTGGTGAGCATTTAATATATTTTAGATAATGTTCTCAGCGTGCAATGTTCAAAATAAAGTATTTCCTACATAAATTCTACATCTACATATTTACTTACTTCTATTAATTCAAAATAATATTGAGAATTTTGGAAACTTGTGTTGAATTGTACAAGTCGTGTGAGCGCCTTTACTTACATGGCCTACATGAATTGGTACACTTGCCAAGTATACCAGTATTGGTGTATTCGTCAAGTACAGTCGTCTGAGCCTGGTGTTGTCCTAGTCGTGAATAAATTAGTGCAAGTCTTGTAATAATCGTTAGATATTAGTAACAATCAAAAATATGCTAGTCAATAATTAAAATAATGAGTAAATAAATTATAATAGATAACTTGTATTTGTGACAATAAGAGTTATATGAATGGTCTAAATAAAATATGGGTGATATTGTTTTGAAAATAGCTGCAGACATTTGCGGTTTTTCCAACTTTATCATGTAATAATATCTCGATTTATAAAGAAATAGTTTAAATGTTTAATTATGATTTTTCTTCTAGGTGCCGAAGTTCTGGTGATGGGAAACTTGGACGTCCTGACCATGAGTCTACAATATCCTGAAACTTCTCTTCGGACTCGGTGTATCTCTGGACTCCAGGTACAACTTCCGGCAACTATAACATAGGATCCAAACAAACTTAAATTTAAGCTAGATGTTACGAAAACAGGTATATGAATTATAAGGAAATAACGAATATGCATCTATTTTTTATATTACGTAAGAGTCTTTTCCGAATGATTCGTTTCCACGAACTAAAAGAATTCTGAAAGTAATTATTTTCCATAATTAAACTATAGATTCACCTGTGATATGTCTGATTTTAGCACACTATCTGTCCATCCACAAGGACAAAAAATATTATAATTTATTTTTGCTCTATGTTGTCTAACAAATAGAATACTAAAATAAATAACGACGAATTCAATTTGTCATCCAAATTTTTAAAAAATTCTTATGTTTTACAATAATCTAATAATATCCCTAAAAACGTACTCCTAAAATTTCTTGAATAAATATTGTCTCCAGTTTTCTTCATTCTCCTAATGAGAGCATAAATTCAAATTGTAGGCTGATGAATTCAATAGTACTCTAAGAGTTCAACCACTAGTTACCAAAAATATTATATAATTTGGTAATTAATGATTGACCTTATACAATACTAAAACGTGGGTTGAAGAATTGATTTTCTTATTTGTATCGTTGTTTCCATTATCTTCTGTAATAATTTCTCTGCGATGAGTGTGATGTACCCTGAAAATTTCTTCAGTAAATATTTTTGCTAATTATTTACATTCTCATACCAGTACTGGTGTATTCGTCAAGTAAAGTCGTCTGAGCCCGACTGTAGTCCTAGTCGTGAATAAATTAGTCTATGTCTTATAATCGTTAGCCATTAGTAACAATCAAAAAAATGCTAATCAATAATTAAAATAATGAGTAAATAAATTATAATTACAGTCTATGAATTATACAGGCTGTGTATGAAAAGACCCCGCCCTTAATTTTTTTTATTATAATAGAAAAAAATGGCTTATATAAAAGTTTTATTATTTTAAATATGATCAAAAATAACTGATATAGGTGGCAATAAAAAAAATTACTTGAAATTGGTAAGACTGATACAAAAATTTATTTCCTGTTATTGACACTGTTGACAGTGACATTTGAAAATTTAAATTTTAGTACATTTACAATTTTTATTAAAATGATCTTTATTTTCCTTACGTATATCTTTGTATTTCTTACATTAACCACAGAGCAATAATCTAAAATATTTCAATCACTCAAAATCTATTAGCTGTAAGACCCCTGCTGTGACATAACCTATTTGTATTTATTGTAAAAATGACATGTCAAATGGTATTTCCGCCTTCACCTGGAGTTGTGTAAACTGTGGAATAAAAAGATCCCCAGAATTTTATTGCCAACTGAATCAGTTATTTTGTTCACTCTGTAGGTCAGCTTTACAAGATACGTTTATCAACTTTTATTTTTTAAATAGCAACCTGTAATTATTTTACTAAAATATATACCGCCATTTTTTTCTCTTTTCAAAGATGTATTAGTTTTTATTAGTGTATTTGAAAATTCGAGGAAAATAAGAATTGAGAAATAATTTTTATTGAAATATTAGGTGGCTAAAAGAATTCTGAAAGCAATTATTTTCTATATTTAAACTACAGATTCAACTATGAGATGTCTGAATTTAGCACACTATCTGTCCAACCACAAGGACAAAAAATATAATTCATTTTTGCCCTTTGTAGTCTAACAAATAGGATACTAAAATAAATACGACGAATTCAATTTGTCATCCTAATTAAAAAATATATATATTATTTTTTGTAATATTCTAATAATATCCCTGAAGATGTACTCCTAAAAATTCTTGAATAAATATTGCCTCCAATTTTCTTCATTTTTCTAATGCGATCATAATTTCAAACTGTAGGCTGATGTATACAATAGTACTCTAAGAGTTCAACCACTAGTTACCAAAAATATTATATAATTTGGTAAATAATGATTGACCTTATACAATACTAAAACGTGGATTGAAGAATTGATTTTCTTATTTGTATCGTTGTTTCCATTATCTTCTGTAATAATTTCTCTGCGATGAGTGTGATGTACACTGAAAATTTCTTTTGTAAGTATTTTTGCTATTATTTACATTGTCATAAGTTATATGTTATATGTACATACTGAGTGAATACTAGAAACCGTGACATAGGCGTATGCGTATAACATTTTTTTCAAATCTGTCCCGTAAACCATTATGGGATAATTTATATATACAATTTTTGAGTGTTTTAATTTTCAATTTACACTTCGGGTGCCCCAGTAATCTTAATTTAAAGATGAGCTAAAAGCAGATTTAGTATATCTACTTTTGACATGTGTCTTGTTTTGACATCAGAAGCGTAAATTTAATAATTTTAGCACACAAAAATTCAGAATTTTATTCTCTAAATCTTTATGTCTAAATCACCTTATAAAATTTTACGGGACAGATGGTAATTGAAAAAAATATTTTCCCATGTTATACGCCTATATGTCACGGTTTATAGTGTTCACCTGTATATGTAATGAGACTATAATTGAATACCTTGCTGCAAGAAGGAGGTAGTTCCACAAATCGTTGTTCAGAGATAAACGAAAAAAACCGTTTTATACCTTAATGAAAGTGTGAATTTAAACCATTTATTTATAAAGGCAAAAGTATAAATATCGAGTAGATAGTAGTTCATAATATTACAAATAAAATTTGTTACCAGAATTATATCGCTACCTCCATTTTGCTATAAAGTGGAGCTACCTCCTTCTTGCAGCAAACTCTTCAATTTTAATCGTAAGCTGCATGATGTATAAGTTAGCACCCTAAAAGTCCAATCACAAATTGCTAAAAATATTATATAATTTAGCCCTTCGTGATCGAACTGACAGAATACTAAAACGTTGGTAGAAATGAGTTTCTTTTGTTATTGTCAGCTAATATTATTTTTTATGTAAATGGCCGTAAGAGTCTAAACACAAGTTACCAAAAATATTACATAACTGGGTCCCCAGAAATATTACATAACTTAGCGCCCAGAAATATTACATAACTGGACCCCCAGAATGCTAAAACGTGAGTTGAAGAAATGATGTTCCATAACGAGACCATAGATAGAACCGTAGCCTGTTCAATTTTAGTACCTAAACTGCTCAATCACATAGAAAATATAACAATTCATTCTTTCCTCTGCGATCAAGCAGATAAAATACTAAAATGAAAATTCAAAAATTGAATTGCTGACCCAAATCACCTACAAGTAAAAATTATAGTTGGTACATTACAATTCGAAGGTAATTTAACATCTGACTTATCTATATTCTAATTAGATATTTAAAATCTTTCCTTATGATGAATAATAATTAACAAAATATAAGAAATGAATCAAAAAATTAATTCATCCTCAGATGACAATAAAGAGAACAGAGGAATGAAATCTCTAGATAACTCTGTGTATATGTTTATTGTTTATATACCATATACCTAAATTATACAGGATGATTTTTTTTTTCAAGCTGTACATAGGAGATTAACATGGGAAACCGTTGTCTCCAGTTTTAACTTACGGCAATGGTTGTGGTGTCAATATACAGATAACGAATTTTCCCATCCGAAAATACCAAATACATGGACATTATCCAATATTTTAGGCCCATAATTTTTTTTTTTTCATTTTCGTATTAATAGTAATAGCCATGCCAAATTTGAACAAAAAGATAAACAAATGCTTAACATTTTATCTGTCAGAATAGGTTATTGTCTCTTGACAATGTCAACCCAAGCAACACAACATCGACGTGTCGATGGATGACGTTTAGGCGACGTGTTTTTAACGTAAAATTTTCGACGTTTCTGGTCGATGCGACGTCGTTACTTGACGTCATTATTTTGACGTTGAAGAAACGTTCGACACACGTTTAATATTGACTTGTCAATGTTCACGTTATAGAAATGTTCAACGACCGTCTCAGTCATTTGTAAATTATATGTATAGCTGTTTTAACAAAAAAATATAAATAAAATAAATAAATATATCATCACGGCATATTACCCATTGCTGGGTGTGCCAAAAAAAAATATTATTTTAGTATATTTGATAATTAGCTTTATGGTTCTTGAACCTGAAAGCAATTATAAAAGTTTAACGGGGTCTCGTGGCCGCGTGCCTGAGTATCAGGTCGTGAATCTGGGGAACCGGGTTCGATCCCGACCGACGCTAAATATTTCCAATTTTAAATGGCACAAAATTGACCCCTGTGGTGCACTCTCCACACCAGCAATGAGTGCCCGTGAGGTGACGCCTGGCAAGCGCCCGCACGGTGCAAATATTTCATCATTACCGATATCTGCGTACAAAGCAGATTGGCACACCCAGTAATGGGTAATAAGGCGTGATGATATATTTATTTATTTTATAAAAATAAATTGTAAAATGTACTAAATCTTCCTTGAATATTGTGTCACGTGTGTAATCTTCGTCTATGTAACGTCTATAAACGACATCAAATTTTCGTCGTTAAACCACGTCGATTCGACTCAAGCATAATCGTTTTTGTAACGTCAACAAATTGCGTCATATATCCGTCGATATCGCGTCACTTGGTCGCTTGGGAATTAGCCTATTCTTACAGATAAAATGTCAAGCATTTGTTTATCTTTTTGTTCTAATTTGGCATGGATATTGCTATTAATAAGAAAATAAAAAAAATTGAAAATTAATTTGTGGGCTAAAAATATTGGATAAATTCCATGTATTTGGTATTTTCGGATTGCGAAATTTTTTATCTTTGTATTGCCGTAAGTTAAAACAGGGGGCAACGGCTTGCAAAAAACTGATTTCCCATGTTAATCTATGTACATCTTTAAAAAAAATCATCCTGTATACTTAACCATAATTTCTGTTGTAAGCTACCTGATGTACAAGTTGGTACTCTAAAAGTTCCATCACAAAGTGTCAAAAATATTATATAATTTGATCCTTCGTGATAGAACTAATAGATTACTAAAATGTTGGTTGAAGAAATGATTTTCCATAAATACACCATACATTCAGTAGTATGTGCCAGATTTTAGCATTCTCACTACCTAACCAATGGGCCAAAATTTATTACATTCAATTTTGTCCCCAAAGGCCAGGCAGATAGAATATTAAAATGAAGATAATGAAGATCGAAGGCTAAAAAATAAATTCACAATAGTGCAAACACAAGCTACCAAAATTATTACATAATTTGGTGATCAATAACTGGGGACCAAATTTTGGTCCCCAGTGATTGATCTTAAACGTGGGTTAAACAACTAATTTTCCATAATTTCACCATATATTCATTTGTAAGATGCCTGATTTTAGCAGTCTGTTAAAAAATAATGTGCAATAAGTAAATTGTTAAGAACTATATTAAAATAATTTTGATGACACCAATTAGTGCAAATAAGTATTAATTTATTGTTCCAGCGACAATATTAATTTCATACCCTTAAGTAAAGTTCTTTCTAACTTCACACTTTGAAAAATATAATGTGTAAGAACTTAATTATTATTAGACATTTGTTGCTAACGTGAATAACATTTCAAATTTGCAACCCTTTAGTGCACTATAACTTACTATAAACTTTGCTCCAAAAAATTTGGCTTTTCTTCGAAGTAAAGTCCAGCTCCTCCAAACATGTATCAGGGCACCAGATGTAGAAATTATTGCACCGTCCCAAGATGTTTCCAACGATAATCTAGAAGTGCTTGCCCAATTCAGCAGTCTCCTTCGTGATTCACCTTCTCCATGTCCTTCAGATCTACCTCGTCGGGAAATAGGACCCCATAGAATTATACAAAAGAAAAATATTAGACATTTTGAATAGTTTCATTAAAGTAAATTAATTTTGTATACCTTATACGACATCTCCAATAAAGCTACCAAACTGATGCTATGTGAATGATTGCCCAAACCAACGATCGTCCAGATCTGTCTCATCGGAAAATGGAGCCCCAGAGTATTGTACAAAGCAAGAATATTAGATATTTTAAATAGTTTTGCACTAGTGAATTATTTTTGGAGATTTTGAATATGACAGAATTTTTTTTTTATATCTGGTGTCCAACAAAGCCATCAAGTCGATGTTCAACGAGTGCTTGCCCAATCTAATAGTCCCCTTCGTGATTCAACTCCTCCAGATTCTCCAAATCTGTATAGTTGGAAAGTCGGGCCCCATACAAATTTACAAAACAAGAATATTAAATATTGTAACATATGAGCCCCGCTGCTTCGCTGATCAAGCTTCTAAGTATAGCGATGACGCAATCACGTTAGTAGCCGGGCGACATAAACAAACGAGTCGCGACGTGTTTAATTACTTGTGGTCGCCTGAATCTTTTATGTTCATTGTTATTATGCGGTCGAACATTCTAGAGCTCTCTGGAAGTTAATGGCAGCTGTATAAAAAGGAAGCAGCTCTGCTCGGGAGTTAGTTAGTTACATGGGGAGAGTCATAATGTTAGAAGAAGCACAGCAGTATCGTGGTGAACGTATGCACTTTGTGTCGAGTAGTACTCGGTAAGTTACTGATAAACTGAGATAGCCGTGGATGAGAATACTCGGTGCTGTTGAAGATTATTGGGAAGCTAGGTATACGAGGACAGTAACGGCAAATGGAAATGGATACTCGGCAGTAGTGATGAAAAATTGTGACATACGGACAGTCGGTGATACTGAAGCTGTGGAAGTTAGACAGTTAGTTACATAAATAGACAGTTAGTGAGGTGAAAGGTGTGACTTCTGTCCGAGCAGTTGAATACACAGACGCTGTTGAGTATATAGACACTGTGGACGTCGGTAGGCGGACAATTGAACGTGATATAAAAAAGTGATATAAATAGTGGAAATAAATAAATAGTAATATCGTGGAAATAAATAGTTGTGTTAATTGATAAAATAAATAAATAGTGTTAGTTTTATCTAGTTAATTATAGTTTTAGTCTTAATTAGTTTTTAATAATTGTTTAATATTAGTAATAGTAATTTTCATTATAGTTTAATAAGCACTTATTTGAATTAATAATAATTGTGTAATATTTAGGTACACTTCACCTAAATAAATAAAAACATTACAATATTTTGAACCGGGTTCGATCCCGACCGACGCCAAATATTTCCAATTTTAAATGGCACAAAATTGACCCCTGTGGTGCACTCTCCACGCCAGCATTGAGTGCCCGTGAGGTGACGCCTGGTAAGCGCCCGCACGGTGCAAATATTTCATCATTACCGATATCTGTATACAAGCAGATTGGCACACCCAGCAATGGGTAATAAGCCGTGATGATATATTTATTATTTATTTATTTTACAATATTTTGAATAGTTTCACTATAGTGAATGATATTTACTAATGAATATGACAGAAAAAGAAAATTTTATTTACCAAATACATCTCCAACAAAGCCATCCAGCTGTCTCCCTCGTGGTTTAAGTCCTCCAGGTCCTCCAGATATGGTTTGTTGGAAAATGGGGCCTCATAGAATTGTGCAAAACAAAAATATTGGATATTTTGAATAATATTAATGCAGTGAATGATTTTTTTTGTGATTATGAATATAAATAAAAGAGAAAAATCATATTTTGTATACCTATATGCGATGTCTTCAACTAAGTCACGAAATAGATTTACCGTGAGTGCTTGCCTCTAGATCTGCCTCGTCGGAAAATTGGGTCCTATACACAGGGCAGGGTCAGACGTCTATTTTTTGGGCCTGAGATCAGACCGAATTTCTAAGAAAATTTGATAATTTCTAATGTTTATTTAGAAATGTATTGATATGGAAAAAAAATAATTAAATTTATATTGTTATCTATAAAACAAGCAAAGCAAATTAATTTTGACGATATAGTAGAACAATTGGCAATACAAAATAATATATTTTTCTTTCTTTTCTGTGAGTGTATTTAATGTTTTCAATTATGTTTCATAAATTTATATAATTTTTTTTTTTTGCAAATAATGACAACTTTCCTGAAGCTCTAAAAAACCTTCAGCAGGCCCTGTTCATAGAACTACATAACAAAAATGATGTCATCCCCTCTCTAACGTAAGCTGCCTGATGTAGAAGTTAGTACTCTATAAGTCCAAACACCAGTTACCAAAAATATTACACACTTTGGTAACCAGTGCTTGAGCTAATACAATACTAAAACTTGGATTGAAGAAATGATTTCCTTATCTAAATCATAGTTTCCATTATCTTCTGTAATATTTTCTCTGTGATGTACCTTGAAAATTTCCTTGGTAGGTATTTTTAATTATTTACATTCTCATAAGTTAATAAGCTGCATGATGTATAAGTTAGCACCATAACAACATATTGCTAGGGGTATTAGTTTTATGTATATCTAAATTATACAATTTCTATTATCTTCTAAAATAATTTTTACGTGATGTAGCCTCAAAATTATCTTAGATCTTTTTGCAAATTTTTTACATTCTCAAATAATACAAAAAAACTGATTTCGCAGTTGAAACGCGCTATTTCGGGTTTAAAATATTCATCCTGTATAATTATATGGTTATATTTA